>JAHZNJ010000190.1:0-18122 GCA_027744475.1 Lepidocyrtus cf. sotoi NNG-2020
TTCTTCGTTTAAGAACGGACAGGGTCTCGAAAGAAATGAATGAAGAAACAATAATCGAACATGGCTCAATCTTTATCAGTTATAAAATAATCACCAACGATGAAAACAGAACTTGTGTGTATTTGTATTAAGCCATGCCAGGCCAAGAATTGAGTAGTAAGTAAGTAGCTTCAGATTCAGGAGCGGTCAAGTGATAGTCGGCGGAGTAGAGTGGGAGCCATGAGCCCTTTGGATAAGAACCAAAAGGCATAGTTCACTTTTTATATCAGCTCATGTATCAGCAGCTCCCACCACCACCACCACCATCACAGAACAAACGGTCGTGTTCACTGCTGGTTTTGTCTTGTAATAATAATAAAAAATGAATCATTGTATAATAACACAATGAAAAAATTATTAACGGACTATATATGAGATGAAGATAAGGCGTGACTGCGACTATCTTTTTATTTTTGGGAGGTATAAAATATTTTTTGTTTAAGTAGTATTGCGATATTGCGATAGAATGGACTGCTTGTGCCAGTCGCCCAGACATTTTTGTCCACTGGCCAAAAGCGATGATGTTGACTGACACGCATGGATTTTCTTTTCTGCTACTGCANTTTTTTGTTTAAGTAGTATTGCGATATTGCGATAGAATGGACTGCTTGTGCCAGTCGCCCAGACATTTTTGTCCACTGGCCAAAAGCGATGATGTTGACTGACACGCATGGATTTTCTTTTCTGCTACTGCAAGAAGAGTGAGTGAGTGATGGAATCGAATGCAATTGTGTGATGGGTGATGGTGATGAATGAGTTTATGCAATGCGCGTCAATAATTCTTCTTGTCTGTTAGCCTTTCCTTGGTCCTAAAGTTCCGCTTGAGTTATTTTTTATTTTATTAGCAGCCCATAAAATAAATAATTCATTTTTAATTACTATTTTAATAGGTAATAAGATGTGTAAACTTGACATGATTGTTTTTATATTCATGATTTCAGAAATCATGAGATGAATTGAATTGAGTAGAAATTTTTGATGGGCTCAGCTGCTCAGTTTTTGGGATGTCATCGATTAAGAAACGATGAAAAAATTGATTCTTAAAAATAGTAATTATTATTTTTTATATTAAATCTTCGCGTTTTTTGTTTGTGTGATTGTTTAACAGTGCAAAGAATGGCGCAGGGGGGAGGGTCTATGAGCGGGAGCCCTACAGGCTCTCATCCGGGCTCCAATCCTCATCAAGTCTGTCGCCCTCATTTTCATCACCCGCCACCTCTGCATCACCCTTGGATGGCGCAAGGGGGAGGGTCTATGAGCGGGAGCCCTACAGGCTCTCATCCGGGCTCCAATCCTCATCAAGTCTGTCGCCCTCATTTTCATCACCCGCCACCTCTGCATCACCCTTGGCTCGCGACCGCGTCACCAGCTTCGATAAATGATAAGTATCCAAGTTGGCCACATCACCTGAATGCAGGACCTGGCTCCTTCGCATCTACAACTTCACCATCTCATCAATCCTCCTCCACAAATAAATCGAATGGGGGGTCCAGTTCAAATTCTTCCTCTTCACAAACGGGTCATCATCACTCCTCCCACCACCCTCACAACTCGATATTCCCTTTCCCTCCAACGCCTCCGAAGGACACAACACCTGAGACAATAACACCCACCTCAGCTCACCAAGATCTATACGGCGGTGGTGGCGGAGGGGTAGATGACGTGAAACCGGGTGGGCTTCTTTCAGTTCCTGTGAGTGGGAGCAGTAATACAAGTGGCGGACTGAAACCAAGTCGAGAAGGTAGTACAACAAGTAGTAGCAGTAGTAGTGGTGGAGGGGGAGGAAGTGCAGGTTACGGTGGTGGTGGTGGTTCCTCTGCACAACCAGGTCATCAGTCTCCTGGTGATTTCTACCAGAGCGACCATCACTCCGCCAGTGCCCACCATCACCCTTACTTCGCTGCGGCAGCAGCAGCCTCCCATCACAATTTGTTCTTTCACACGTCAACCAAAGGGAGTCCAGGATCGGGCTCCGGAGGTGGATCTCACCACCATCACCATCATCATCACAGCAACAACTCCAGCTCGGGTGGTGGTGGCGGCGGCGGCGCCGGCAACCACCTTAGCTCTTCAAATAATAGTAGTAGTGCGAATGCTAGCAATAATAATAATGTTACCTTTAGCAATTCCAATTCCTCTTCTAATAAAAGCGGGGGCAATTCGCAAAGGACTAAAAACCGTTCCAGTGCAGGTAAGATTAACTAAGTTTTAGTAAATACAAATGTATTAAATTCTTTGCTGCACTAATACTAATCAACTTTGGGATTGTTTCTCTTGTTTACCATGCTGCCGGTGGCCGGTGACGGGTCTGTTTTTTTAAAAAAATCTATCTTTAAATTTGCCTACCTTCTAACTTCTACTTTGTGTGCGTGCCACCAGATTTAAATCAAAATCCGATTAATTCGAACACCGTTCCTCGATGGGATCACGGAGACGGTAAAACTGAAACCAACTGTCAAATATTTCCCTAGCATAAATCACTCGCCCATCATCGTCAATGGAACAAAAACTTCGAAAGTTGGAATCATATTATTATTCAAAGCATAAAAACAGTCAATAGATAGCTGTAGCAGTAGAAATGCTGTTAGAAATCATAATTGTGGATAAACCCATAAATAAATGACCAAAGAAGATGATGCTAAGCAGCACAAAAAGCAGCTAGCGTTAACCTTTATAAAGTTGCTCACAACCACCATTTTTTTACACGTGTGCTCGTATATAATTATGATAGAGCAGAAGATAGATAGTATTTGTATCATAGAACAAGTTGTACTTAATACTAGAATTTAATCAGATGAATCATCTCTGCCAGCAACAGCAAATATTACCTACCTGAAAGAAAAGCAATAAAATTCTGTTTATTTAGATGTTTGCGGCTTGTTAGTTGATTATTATTTTTAAACTACTGTTTTGCTACTTATACATACATACATACATACATAGATACTTTCCTACGTCCGTGTCCATTCACAAAAGAAAAAGAACAGAAGAAAAATTAGGCTCTAAAATTGTAGATTCAATCACAATCTTATCACTAACAAGCATAATAATACTTTTGATAAGGACAAAGTTGAAGAAGCTTTTTTATAATGTAGGCATTGCGTTGGCTTATCATCCGCTATACCTACTACATCGTAAATAAATAACCTCTAGGCTAGATTTGGTAAGGTATTGTCAACAAGAAAAGGGGATAACAAAAGGTTGGTCATTCCTCATTCCTTCCTGTTGTCATTGTTGTTCTTGTGTTCCATTCGGAGACGTCAATAATAACAGGCGATGATGCGATCGTGAAAGAAAAAATGTCGGTTTTCGAGTTTGCGCATTAGCTAAGAAGCTAAGCTAGTAGGAATTGAGTAGACAGACAAACACAAAAATCAGTTCTGCTGCTGCATGCTCGTCACAAGTTTTTAAAAATAAAAAGAAAAGAATCAGTTCAATACACAACAAACACTAGGAATATGCATTAAATTTTTTTAGCAGAAATGTGAGTTGAGGGCTAGTAGGCTAGATTCTAGTAGAGAAAGAAAAAAAGCTGGAAAAAAGTGTACAACATAAGCCATTTGTTTTATGATCGTAATAAAAATTCGTCTTTTAGACACAGAAAAGTAAAAAGGTTTTCATCAGTAGTAATAGTAAGTAGTAGTAGCTAAGCTACTCGGACACACGGACATATAAGAAAGATAAACAAGACTGAAATGAATTTCTGCTGCTGGCTTGGCTGCTGAAGTAAAGAATGAAAATTCAAGTCAGCTTGAGAATTTCCCACATTATACTCATTTACTAAAAAAACAAGCCGTGGTGGTGGTGTGGTAGGTAGCCTGTCAGGAAAAAAATATTAGAATTAGAAGTAGAAAACACTCCTCCGCTCTCTGCTCGTCTTCAGTCGTCGTCGTCACTTTGTCAGTCAGCAGCAGAATTCAAAGGATGCTGCTGCTGCGCTGCTGAATGTTGACCAAAAGATGATAATAGTAAATGATGAGCAGGTCAGCAAGCAGGCAGAGTCGGACGGAGAGAGAATCGAATACGAATGCAAATGGTGTTATGCATGGAAGAACGAAAGGAGCGTTAGTACCTGACTTCTTCGTTTTTTGTTTTTATTCTTCTGTTTTTAAGCATGTCTCGCTCTGGCTTTTAAGTAATAACAATGTAAATGAATTAAAACGAGAGACACGAAGACACAAGATTCGATTTTTTTCTGCTGTCTTCGCCTTCTTCTTCAAATAAAATAAAACTGTCGTTTGAACCGTGTTGCTGCTGCTGTTGCTGCTAATACACGATTTCTGTATTACTACTACCTATTTCTACTAAAACAACAACAAAGTTGATGAGCAGCCAACCAAGCATATAAAAAGTAGTTCTAAAGAGTTTTTTTTGCTAGGAAAGTAGGCATATAGTCAATTACCGTCATCATCAGCATCATCATCATCATTGACATCGTCATCGTCATCCGAAAATATGCAGTAGTATTAAGAAGAAGGACAATAAAAGGAATAATAAATGTTAATTCTGTTCTGTCTTTTTGCATTGGATTGTTTGTCACAAATGGGTGTTAAGTATTTGGAATTTGGAAGGTACAGGAAGGTCGGGGGTTGCTGTTGCTGACAATGATGGTGATGGTAGTTAGTCTGGTATGGTATTTATTTAGTAGTAGCCGAAGAAATGGAAATGGTCATAGTTAGTTGCTCCTAATGTCGTTGATGATGGGTTGTACAGTGATAATGACTGGTAATAATTATAATAGATGACTGTGTGTGTTGTTTTGTTTTTCTTTTGCATGCTTTAAGTATTTTCTCCCTTCTCTTAGATCTATTTTTTTTATGTAATATAACCTTTCTTTCTTCTCACTACTGTTATCCAGCTCGGGAAGAACTTTGAAAAAACTCTCTGCTTCTCAACTTGTTCTTCTTCTTCTCCTAAAAAATACTACTACTGTAACCGGAAGCTACCTTACTTCTCTCTTCACTACAAAACTGCTACTACTCATTCTTTCCAATAATATTATAGTTTATCGATTAAATTATATTCTTAATGGAATAAATTACTTAGATAGTCTACCGAAAGTGTGGTCTGATCTAATGAATGTTTTTTTTATAATTTTTACTTGAAATCTTCAGAGGGTCGAGAGTGTGTCAACTGTGGAGCAACCTCAACCCCACTTTGGCGTCGTGATGGTACGAATCTGTCAATTTGTCATTTCTAATCAAACGTTTTTAATTTTGAAGTATCAAGACTTATTTTAATGTGAAATTTTCTTTCTATTTTTTTATTTTAGGCACGGGCCACTATCTTTGTAAGTGTAAACTTAAAGTACATTTAATTTGAAAAAAATATTTCTGAATTGTCTAATAAAATGTTTAAATGCTTTCTTATAAATTATTTCAGGCAATGCATGTGGGCTCTACTACAAAATGAATGGCCAAAACCGACCTCTTATCAAACCCAAACGACGACTTGTAAGTGCTGAAGTAATTTTTCACTTTAAATTTTTTAGCTCTCCTCTTCCGCTTTCTTGCATAATATTATACAGTTTGCTTTCAATTGCGTTAGGTTAGAATTAAATTTGAGTTTGCAATATCGCAAAAATTGCAAAGCAGAAAGAAAAATTGCGTTGCATTGCATTTCTTATCAATTCTCCAGATCTCTTTTTCTGCGTAATTTATAAAAAAATCTAGGGAAGAATAATGCAATAATGGTTGTGAATGAATCAATAAAGTTATTCATGTTCTCTCCTCTTACTCTCTCGTGGTATTTGTACAACTACAACCTTTTTAAGATTATAAAGAGGATAAAAGCCCGTCAAACAAACCAAATTTTTCATCGTCTTTTTAATCCTTGTGTTTACGTTTTGCTTGCGTTTCTGTTCTTATCTTTGTTGCAAATCAAGCTCAACTTTACTACTACGATTGCATTACCGCCACGCACGTCCACATAACCAGAGGCACATTTTTAGAAGCAGCAAACCAACCACTACACATGAGCCGAAATCTTTATTCGATTAGGTGGATTTGTGCTGCTTAAACTGTTCACCATCATCATACAACTCACTTCAATTCACCTTTCTTTTCTTCCAACTTAATAACCATTTGAGATAGTTATCAATGCAAAAATGGTGCGTGTTATGTTATGATACTGTTGCAAAGTAGTAGTAGGTGTTGCGTTGTAGTCTCGCTCGCCACGCCACCCGCCCGCATCACATTACTTACTAGATTCATGTAACAAAACTTTATTCATTCAAAATAGCTTTCATTTTTTTAAAAACTTTATTTACTCACAAACTCACACTTGGCATAACATGGAGAAGAGTGAAGAGAGGGATGACCCTGAAATTAAACGTACTTTTATTTTTTAAGAACCCAAACTAGAAAGAGTTATTATCATTATAATCTTCATCACATGCTCTAATTTCACGTATAAAAATTGTAAGAGACCCGTACAAAGAAACGAATTTATTTGCTTAGGTCGTAGCAAAGCGTTGCGTTGTCCGGATTGCGTGTGTTGTAAGGTGGTAAGCAGAAGTCGGACTGCCGTTTGTTTATGTCAGATAACATTTGCCCATACCAATATTATCCATGATAAGTTGGCTCAAACTCTGAGCAAATGCTCAAATGTTTATCCGACTCACTCAGCCAGCCTGGCATCATCCAATCAATGAAGATCGCAGCAAAAAATTAGCAGAAAGCTTTATGATAAAAATAGAAATATATACAAACTACAAAACAAACAAATAGAATCAGAAAAAAATCAAGTCGAAACTGTTTTCGAAGCTAACTAGACACACTCGGTTTGGCATTTGGCATTTGGCAGCTTGATTGGCGTTTAGCGAGTGTGATTTAAATTTAAATTGGTAGTATCATCAAAGCATCTTGAAAGAAAAAGAAAGAAAGAAACAGGCAAGACAAAGTAAAGTAGCAAAATAATATAACACTATATGAGCATATTGAATCATTTTCGTAATTGTTTCCGGTTTGGAAGCAAACAGCGCCTTTTTAAACTTTCGAACTTAGTGAGATGAAAGCCTGACGACTAACAAGTAAAATTTTTTATTCTAATGTAATTTTAACGAATATAACGAAGTAGTAGTTTCCTTTTTATATTCAATTCAACTGTTTGTACATGATATTACTTACGATTAGCTCTTAAATTTAAAGCAAGTCTTAAGTAAGAAGTAGTGAAAGAAACAAAGACGACAAAGAAAAGTTTGAAAACAATGAGTTTTTGCAGAGCAAACCAGACGCAGACCAGTCTAAACAAATTTAATGAACTTTTTCGTATGAAATAGTTCGGGTCAGGTTATTATGAAAATGAGTAATTGCTCGGATATTCGAAGTGGAAAGGAATCTGCGTGAGGTAGACTACTACCTTTTTACTACTGGTTAGCAGAGGAGAATTAAAATATACGCTTTGCATCGTCAACATAAAAATGTTGTATTAATGTTTCTGGACTCTGCTGGATGAATATATTTTTGCAAAACTTCTTGCACGGTTTTGTTTTACATGTACTTACTTACTACGTATATTTTAATGTGTTTAACCCGCTGAAGACCCAAGGCGTTCCGGTAAAAAAGTGTTCTTGTTTTGTTTATATCATAATAGATAATGATAGTAAACGGTGGTGGTGGTGCTTGCTGTTAATAAAACCGGACGTATTCCCCCATTGACCAAACAGCTGAAAAAGTAAAACGAGACTGGCATACGAAACAAGAATAAAAAAAATATAATATTTTAGTAAACGGTGGTGGTGGTGCTTGCTGTTAATAAAACCGGACGTATTCCCCCATTGACCAAACAGCTGAAAAAGTAAAACGAGACTGGCATACGAAACAAGAATAAAAAAATAAAATATTTTCTGGTAACTGCCGCGACTTATCTTATACTCTTGCATATCCAACTGCTGATGGGTACTGCACAGACCAGCACAAACAGCAAAAATAAGTTTTTTTACTCACTCACAAGTGATGTCAAACGTTTTATGAATAGGTAGCAAAGAGAGCAAAAGGCCGGGCTATATCCTCCTAAATTGAAGGCTAAGGAGCAGGTAAAGGATAAAAAAAATTGGAGCGACATAAGGTATATTAGGGCAAGTAAAGTGGAAAAAGGAAGACATGCATCTTCCTTACTAAACGAAAAAAAACACGATGAGCTCACCACAAAGTCGTGTTCCATAAACAGACGGATGTGAACGTGAAGTGAAGAGAAGCTTGAAGCTGAATTGTCTATCTCTATTATTGCTTTACTTAACTTTTTTAACCCTTTTACTTTTATAACAGAACATGTGTGTAAAAAAGTTAAGCTGGTTGGGCAGCAGAGCTGAGTTTTTCTTTATTAAAACATTGACTAAATATTTGACTCATGGTGTACATCAAATATTATAATAACGCGTAGTAGAAGTTTTTAGCTTTTCATTACTACAAACTTTACAAACTTTTTGACGAGAATTTGAGCAGAGAGGTGTATCGAAACGAGTTTTTGAGGAAAACTCAAATATTTCTTCTTACTTAAGTAGAATAAATACCGTGCGAGAGCGAGAGAGAACTGAACAACAGACAAAGTTAATAGGAAATCGTTATGGGAAGTTGAAGTTGGCAAACCCGCTAAAAACTCTTCCATTTCTTCTTAACAAGTAATAAATGAAACGAGAGAAGGGGGGTTTAAAAAGTGGTCATCATCATCATAATCCTTTATTAAACGAAATGAGAGAGAGTGAGAGGGAAAACGGACAGTCTTAAAAAAGAAATGCTGATGTTTCTTTTATTATAGGAGAACCCATTTATTACGTGGGACTGACACTGCCAAAGTGTTTAAGCGAATCTGCAATAATGTTACCTTCTTCCGGTCGGTCGGTGTCTGTATGGGAAGTTGAAGTTGGCAAACCCGCTAAAAACTCTTCCATTTCTTCTTAACAAGTAATAAATGAAACGAGAGAAGGGGGTTTAAAAAGTGGTCATCATCATCATAATCCTTTATTAAACGAAATGAGAGATAGATAGAGAGAGTGAGAGGGAAAACAACGGACAGTCTTAAAAAAGAAATGCTGATGGTTCTTTTATTATAGGAGAACCCATTTATTACGTGGGACTGACACTGCCAAAGTGTTTAAGCGAATCTGCAATAATGTTACCTTCTTCCGGTCGGTCGGTCGGTCGGTGTCTGTAAACTGTTGCAATCAAACAATTTCCCTATTAAATACCATCACGTATTTAGCACAAATGAGGGAGAAGAAGAAGAAGCCGGCAGCGCAATGCAATGCAAAATGCAATAATAGTAGTGCAATGCCAGTTTCGTTTAAATAAATGGTGTAATAGGTAATGCAATGATTATTTTTTAACATTAAGATGCGTCTATTTTTTACATGTCTTACTTTTGCGAGAATGATAAAGAAAACATTTATTCATTCTCTTATAGTCTAATATTCTGTGAGTTTAGCTAAAACCAATTACAATAAATGAATAAATATTATTACGAACAAGACAGCTTCTTTTTATAATCGGAGAAATTTTAATTGGCTTCATTTAAAAGCAGAAGAGAGTTCCTTTCCTACCCCAATACGATTCATTAGATAAAAAAAGTACAGAGAAGGCAGGCAGCAAGGACACAAGTAAAGAATGGGATTGTGTATGATTTGATTGTCAATCTTGTTAGCAGGAAAGTTTATGACTTCTCCGTTTTCTATTTCCTCTTTCTCTCATTCATAACTAACATATTATTGGAATCTTCTAGATTTTTAAGTAGATTCTATTCAATTTTATTATAGATTGTTATAGGTTATAAAGTACTACGCTCGCTCACTGGGGAATTCCGGAACTTGAGTTTCATGCTAGGAAGATGGTTGTACTTGTCTAACTAAAAATAGGAATTATGCTGTTTCTGTGAGCCAAGCTGGGTGGGTAGTAAAAGTAAAAAGTTTTCATTTCCGCTATTTTCTTTTTAATAAGTTTGAACTTAAAGTAAACGTAGCTTAGCACACTAAAGAAAATTTTAATTAGGACAAAAAAAACGCGTAAGATTAAATTTTGTTGTATTCCTCTCATTCCAAAACTAACATTAATTTAACTTGATAAATTAACATCGACATTGTAAAAACTGTTCTCCATGTTAGTTTTGGCTTTAAAAATTCCGTTGAATTCTTCGTCATTGATTGATAACGAAAATAAAATTGGAAAAACTCGAAATAATAAATCAGCCAGGTATGAAATATAAATTTGTGGTTAGATTTTGATTTTAGGTTTCCTTTTCTAAGGAAAATTGCTTAAACATAATAGCTGTGGGACAAACAAACGTATAAACAAGCGTATAAACTTTATTGCTGTTCATTATTTTATTTTTCGTTTTCTTTTCTGCTTTTGAAAACGAACCCTATTGTACTAGCTGACAACAACAAGAAAGATATAATTTCTTTCATTCTTTCTTTCTTTGGAAAATAAAGGTGAAGGGGCTTTACTTTCGCTAAAAGTAAAAAAAGGCGTTTTCCCACCACCACCAATGTAAACACACAAGCAATCATTTTGGGGACAATGCATAGTGACAATAAAATATATTGCCTGTTTGCCACCAATTCATACGTAGATTGAATGCGGGTTTAGGTTTTTTTAGTTCATTTTATTTTATGCGTTCTTCTTTCATGTGAGGAGTAATTCTTCTCCTTTTTTGAGTTTTATGCACTCATTTCTATTCATGCAGACAAATAATGGCCATTTGCTAGAACTTTTATCTTCTTCCCTAGTATTTCATTATCCTTCCTTTTAAAAAAAGGAGGAAAGAAAGGAAAGTCGACACGGGGAAGAAGGAATACTTTTTTTGTTTACCTTATGTTGGAAAAGGTAAGGAAATAAGAAGAAAGGGTGTCTCTGGAGACATGGAATGGTTGAAAAGGGAATCTAAATAAATTAAATAACGCGTCAATAATAGTCGCACGTTGTATTTTATGTACCAACTCTGCGATTAGCGGAACAGAACGAACGATACGGTAGTCTGCTCACCTGAACACGAACACGCGCACAAATATTTCATATTTAAGCGAATAGGAGAAATTTGATTTCTTCCTTTTACTGAACTTTGTCCATTTATCGTGATGATAAAAATTCTACAAAAAGTTTGAAAAAAATGGAGAACTAAACCGGAATCAAATTAAGTATGAAATTAATTTTTTCGTATTGCTTTCTTTGATAATATCGTTTTCGTACGTAAATTGCAAAGAAGAATGAAAAATTGATAATTCATTCGATTTGGCAAAATTTTAAAGAGCTCATTTGCCAACAATCAGTCAATCATCATATGAATGAGAAAATGAATTACTTACTTCATAATTTTCATTACTTTCCGGTAATTTTCAGCGTAAAAAAGTTAAATTTGTGCTTTTGTTGTTGAATTTGAAGGAAAATTTGTGTAGAAGAAAAAGAAGAATGTTTTCTAAAGTTATGCATTAAAAGTAAAAAAGAAATAGAACAGAAATTCTACCGGAATGGTTGTTTCTTTTATCAATCTGCTGAATCTTTTTATTATGTTCTCCTTTTCCTGGAGTTGTCACTCATTTCATCTGAAAATTGGAAAATTAACGATGGTTTTATGAAAATGACAAACAAAGTAACGTATGTTATCAATAACAACGTCGTCGCCTCTCTTTTTCTCTCCTTCTTAATGCCACCATCTCTCTCTTACATTTTATTTCTCTAAACTCAATTATTAAAGCAGAAATGATTACTACGACACGACGGTTGCCTTGCTGCTGACATATTGTCGTTTTGTTCCTGTTCGTTAGCTAAGTTGGGATGGATAGAAATAGAAATAACTTCGGACAAGCAATAAGGCATTACGTTACGTAAAAGATTGTTCTGTTTGATAGGATTTTTAAAGAAGATGGACTATTGAGATACTCGCGGAACGTATTTTGTCCAAAACGAAAGAAACAACGACCTTGATTTTATCAGATGAGAATGACAAGTTCCAGCAAAATTAATTTTATGTTTTCATATATTGCCCAATGCCCATCTAAATCAGTCACATACGTACGTACAATACAATCGTAAAAAAATGTGACATTTTCAGCGTAAAATAAAATACATTACGGATTAGTCAAGAATGGAGAAATAGTTTTATGAGGAAATCAATCAATTTAGTAATTGTCGTCTTTCTTAATTTAATGAAGTCATACAGAAAGTAGTTTTCCTGAAAATGTGAAAGGGGATATGGATATAAATTAATTATGTATGTCTAAGGAAGAAAGTTGTTTGTTGTGAAAGGAAGTGAGACATGTCAAGTGTTTAGCGTATTTTTCGTTAAGTATATCAATAAACAATCGTTTTATTTGTGTTACTTTGACTTTATTGTTTTTCAAGATATTTTGCACATAATCATATAATCACACTGAAATAATTAACAAAATGGACAAAAACAAAATATCGTCTTGTCTTGGTTTGATTGCATCTCGGTTGGAACAGCATATAGGTAGGTACTTAGTACTTAGGATACAGACGCGGCATTGCTATCTTGAAAATACAGAGAAAAGCTCATATCTAAAAGTAAATTGCTCGACTATTCTATTATGTTTTCCCTTTCTCTACATTCTCCACCTTTCCTCTACTTTTCTCGCCCGGTTGATATTTGTTGTGGGTCGATTTTCTTTCAGAAGGAAGGATAGTAAACTTGGAACACGAAGAAAGTTTTCAAAATATTGAAAGAAGGAAACTTCTCTTTTGCATTTAAGCACAATAAGAAAATGAGCACGAAAATTTATGGCTTCCTTCTCGTTACATTATTCTTGCCAGCTCAACATACTACTAAATATTATTGGATTGAAACTCTACAGGGAAAACGAGCGTAATGTGAGTAGAAATTCCCGAATTTGCGTTGTTCCTGCTTTCCTTCCTTGCATTAATATTATTACGGTGAGTGCGGTGGCGGTGGCAGTGATGACTGAAGATGATGATGGCAATGAAGGTGATTATGGAAAAAGTGAGAATGAGGAGGAGAAGTGAAAATGCACATTATGGTTCAACTTGAGCGAGTGCGTATCGTCATCAACATGCATGTGAGCATTTACACATTACACATAGACATAGGCGAAGGCTACATGAATATTACGTACGACGTTGATGAATATTGCAAGAGCTTTTGTCATCACCACCACCACCACCACAACACCAAACACCGTCATCATTTCCTAATGCTATTGTGATGACAATGACAACGCACACGGTTTACATGTTGACATTGCATTGTCATAATGATATTGCCACAAAAACGCTAAGCCACGCTACAATATCGTATACGCCAAACCACACCAGATAAAAAACAGTATTTTTTTTTGCTTTTCCCTTCCTTCTTTGAAAGTTTTAGTTGAATGGAGTAAAACGAAGAAAAAAAAAGAAAATGTAAAGTTCTTCGTAAAAATTATTCTTCCTTCGAAAAAAAGGATTAATAATAGGCGACCGTACAAGTAAATAGAACACTTGAATAAAAGTAAAATGTAAAAAAGTTAAAGTGAAAAACTTTTTTTAGCACTTTTTAAAAGTGTGACCAGTAACCGGCAATACAACAACTATTGCCATTAAAGTGCTTCTAACTATTACTATTACAGCCTTATAGCTAGAGCGATAGAGAAAATGAAATGGCTTTGATATTATCTCACCTGTAATATTTTTAGATGGACATTTGTGATGAAAAGGAGTTGTTTACATGTGTCAAGATGGTGTAAAAGGATAAAATGATGAAACACTCAAGCAGCAAGAAGCAAGTATAAACTTATAAACTTGCCGTTTTTTTAAAAAAAAGTAGGAAAGAAAATCCAAAGCGCATGCATGCAATCTACTTAAATATTACTTACATTAGTCTGTAAAATGCAAATGTACACAATACACAACGTACAAAGTACAAATACATGCCTGCATTTTTATTTCGGCTTTGGTTTCTCTTGTTTCTCTTTTTCTATTTCGATACTGGTTTGTTGTTGCAACACAGTTTTGCAAATTTTTGCACGTTCCATCAACCATCAACACTGAAACACTCATTTTGTTAGGAGAAAAATTGAATTTTTTTAAACGAAAGCTTGCTTTTCCCATAACAATAAATGAGTGTAAGAGAAGTAGCGGCGGTGGCGGTGGTGCATTATTGCTACCAAGAAAATGAAGGCACAATATGTTACACAGATGACGGACGGATCTGCTAAATTTATCCTAGAATTTTATCAAAAAGCAAAATAAAAGAACATTTACCACGAATAATGATTGCATAGTATTATACGGGAAGAGAAGATGATTATTTTTTACTGTGGATTTTCTGCAAAACAGAATTTCTGCTCAGTGAACCCTGTAAATACTGTTGTTTGGGGTAAAGGGTTACATTGCTACACATGTCAAAGGGGAGTGTCTTCACACAGCTTGAATTTTTTCAAGATAAATAAATATTTGTAGGTGTACGTATGTACGTACTACGTAATGTTCAATTCTTCATTTTCTTCTTGTTTTTATGTAAGTTTTACAACAACGAAGTTTTATCTAAAACACAGCAGGTGATTAAAGTGAAGATCGGGTAATAAGAGAATCGGAATGCCGCTTCTTTCTACAGTACAAACTACCATACATACCATGTGGCTTATTATTTAAAAGTTAAAAAAATTAAATTTTACTTGAATTTTTTTAAAGAACTGTATCGTTGCCAATTAGTTTTTTTATGTGAAAAAATTCTCTCTCTTTGATTTTTACATGATTTTACTTATCTATGAAAAATTTAATGATGAATCGAATCAATTTTTTTCTCATAAAATTAGTTGCTCATTAACTGTGAAGCAAGTTTCGTCTACGATTCATTCCTCTAATAAATTTTTTTTTCTGAGAAGATAAGATGCACTATAATTCTTTTTAAAAAAAGGAACGAATTGAATTTACTTACTTACGTAACTGCTCATTTAACTAATAGTTATACAGTATTATTATCAAGTCACAGTTAGTGCGTCCGTCTATGGTACAGAAGAGTAAGAAAATTTGGAGAATACTGAGAGCTTCTTTTTATTTCTAAAGTAGAGAGAGAAAATTCTGTTTTAAAAAAATTGTGTAGAGAGAGAGTAAAATGAGAGAGCATAAAATTTAAAATGTGCAATGTT
Source organism: Lepidocyrtus cf. sotoi NNG-2020 (assembly GCA_027744475.1). NCBI lineage: Eukaryota > Metazoa > Arthropoda > Collembola > Entomobryomorpha > Entomobryidae > Lepidocyrtus > Lepidocyrtus cf. sotoi NNG-2020. The sequence goes on from JAHZNJ010000190.1 coordinate 15,134, forward strand.
TTTCCTCTCTGCAACGCAAACGGAACGCAACACAGACAGCAACAGCCAAACCGAGCGAAGTTACAAAACATGAACATAATAAATGTGATATTTTATCTAGAATCTCAATCTCTTCTCTTTCTTCATGATTTGCGCTCTATTCATGCTCTTAAAAACCTCATATATGATGCGATGAGACGAGAGAATAAGGAGTAAAGAGTAGAGCATGCACGCATTCTCTCATCTTATCATCTTCATCATCATCATATTTTGAAAAGAAAAGGGAAGAGTCAATACATAATACATTACTTTGTTCATATTACATCGAATATTATTTGGCTCTCTTCTGTTCTTGAGTTTAGAATAGAATGAAGAAGAGGAGGCGATGCGATGCGATGGATGTGATGGCAATTCAATTGTTGAGGAGGACGAACAGCGAAAGAGGAGGACAAGAAAATAGCAAAAGAGTCAGGAGAGTAAAAGAAAAACATCAAAGAATATAAAAATGTATATAATTTTTGTCACGACTTTCTGCTTTTCGTTCCTTCTTTTTGTGATGGAAAAGAAGAGGAGGAGGAAGAAGAAGAAGACTCAAAGAGTCGTTCGATCCAAAGAGAATCGGTGCTGCATTTGCATTATTGCATTGCATTACACACTCACTTATATAATTTATAGCATTGTTCTGTTCCTTTTTTCTTCTTATAATTTTAAATAGTAAAGTAATGCAATTATCTGTATGCGATGCGCAGCAGTGTAGTACATGAGCCCACTTAAAGTTTAAAAAAGTTTCGTTTTCCTTCCACTCTTAAAAAAAGATACATTTAGTAAAAGTTTCATTGTACATAAATTGCTTAAGATTGTTAAGTCTTTAAAAAGTGAATGGATGGACAAAGTGCGCTTGACAATCGTCGTCAGCTCATGAAGAAAGAGCACAATATTTTTTAAAAGTTGACTAAAAGCAGCGCTTAAAACGAATCTTATAAAATGTCAATGCAGCACTTGTTATTAATATTTATACCGATGTTGTTGTAAAAGCGCACATCATAGAATAGAAGACTTTAGACGGTAAATCGAAATAACTTACAAGATACGGTAATGCACGTTAAACCAACTGGCAGCAGGCAGCAACTTCCCTTCTTCTGAAATAAGTGAGTTGGATTGAATAGAAAAGAAGAAGAAAAACGGATGAGATGAGGAAGAAGAAAACGACGACGACGACGAAGAAGAAGATGATGTGATTTCTGATCAAGATAAGATAATAGCTGCATGAATGCATTTTGTTTAGTTTGACTCGGAGAATTAAAGCTGAGGAAAAAATGTAAGCGAGCGAGCAGCTGAATCTGAATCATGCATGTATTTACAAAAGCAAATCTGAAAATACCTTAAGCTTAAGAAAGAGAGAAAGAACGACACTTTACTTTTAAATTTTTAAGCTCCAAAAAGTAGCGAATTATGCAATCATAAACGATAATATAGAAGAAGAAACGGTTCCTGATGATAGAATGGAAGGAGAAATGAAATGAAATGAAGGATGAATAATTTTAGGTATTCTCCATTTGAGAAAAAAATCCTGTAATTGTGTTGCAATATAAATGCAACTTCAACTAGGGAAAAGAACATTTAAAATTTATTTCGAAGTTTGGATTTGAAGTTCTCTACCAGTATAACTTATTATTATTTTTTCGTTTGGATAGAGGGATGCTTATGTCATATTCTCGCTTTGCTATTATTATATCGGTGAAATAAAACTTTTTGAAAGAGGCACAATCATTAACTATGAAAGCCTATATGATTTTTTTATGTGAGAAGAAGAAATTCGTTTGAAACAAAGAGTCAGACAAGAGAGTACAACAAACACAAATTGAAATTATTTTGAGTCTTATTTAAAATGCTGCAATCTCGCACCACAACATCGAAAAAACAAAAGCCGAAAAGAGTATTTATTTTGGTTGAATAATATAATATGCGCAAGAAAAGTTTCTTTTATTCTATATCTGAAGAATAAGAAGAAAAAAGAAGTGTAATCATCTTGGTAGCTGAAGCGATGAAGAAATCCCTTTACAGAAGCTTTTGAATTTTAAAGTTTTAAATTCCTCGAAGGAAGCAGGAGTAAAAAAAGAAGAATAAAATAAATGCGCATGTTTATTTTCATACAGTTTTGTTCATAATAAAATTCTAATGAAATGTGATGGGATATACAAGAAAGAAAATATAAAAAAATTATACATTTCAGCTTTAGCCTGCCAACAATGTAAACTAGTATGGCATACCATCAGTATATTATTATCATCAATTCACCACGGACTAACCGCATAAAAATCAGTACAGTACAGTACAACAAAGCAAAAACTTAAAATGATTTTTTTCTCTAGTCTATAGAAAAAAGAGGGAGGAAGAATTTTACCATCTTTTTTTAGGTTTTTTTCTTCCCATCTCTCCTGCCCCTTCTACAAGCATTTCCTCATACATACAAGTTTTTGCACTCCAAGCAATAAGCCTAAGCGTCATTTCTTCTCCCTTATTTGAATAGAACTTTGAAATTTTTACTCGTCTCAGCTACTGCATTGCATTGCATTGTTGACTGTGAATCTATTCATCCGCGTCCGTCCATTTAACTTTTTGAAGCTCTTCGTCTTCACATTGCATTGCATATCGCATCGATTTACTGTTTTATTTACAAGCAAATAGTAATTGTGTAAACAAACAATTGAAGAAAAGAGACAGAAAGAAGAAGAGGGAATGTGAATGTGAATATCGCGTCACACCATTCTTACTCGTTCATTTCATTCTATTTTATTTTGTATTTTATAAAAATGATTTTGGAGGAAGCTGCTGTATCCGATTTGAGCTTTAAAAATAAATGAGAACTTTACGCCACGCTGTAACTTCAGCTCTTCGGTTAGTACATAGGCATGTATAGCGATGCGATCTGATACAAATATTTTCTTTTAACAAAAAAAAAATGACGACGAGCGACGGGTAGAAAAGGTCTATAAAAATGTTGCATAGG
>JAHZNJ010000191.1:0-16204 GCA_027744475.1 Lepidocyrtus cf. sotoi NNG-2020
ATATCGTGCTTTCATATGAGGTGGTATATGTTGTGCTTGTTTATGCTTTGATTTTCTTGCATGAATAGGTATGGGGCAGAAATGCCAATATGAAACGATATAACATTACCTTAATGCAAATGAATTTACTTTAGAAAGGGTTTCGTTTACGTAATGCTAATTATCTCTGTTGTGGTATAGATTTACAATGTACTCTCTGTTTACTATATGACCTAACCAGGGATGGTAATATTACTATTCACGATAATTTCCAGCTTTTGTGGATGGTGAAAGTAATTAGAATGGCTTATTTTTAGAAATGTTTGTTTTTACAAATTTTTCTACAGAAAAGTATTACTAAACGCGACGTTATCTAACTTCCTAATCAAACTTGAAATAAATTCTCAAAATATTTATTTATTTATCCATTCACCAACCATTCAAATTAGATTTCTGTACATCATGCTAATTGAAGTAACGGAAACGGGTGTTTGAATTTGGAAAGGTTCAAAGGGAACCTAATCCTAGCTGTTGTATGATTATGCTTGGCTTATGCTAATGCACCTTTTTAAAGGAGTACAAAAACAACAAAGCTCACATAACAGAACATGAGTATCACTATCACGAAAAAGATTGAAACGTTAAAAGGGGGAAGTAAAAGAGCTCAGGCTCAACTAGACAGTACAACAAGCACAACCACTCAAATTATGTTTCTATCCATACTCATTATTATTCTTGCCGCCTCGTCGCCGGGAAAGACATTACACATAATCATCATCATAGAACTATCTTTTGTAGTACTCGTGTTTTCTTCAAAAGATATACGTACAACAAAAAACATCTACACGCACCATAAATATATCGCAGAAGAAAAGAAGAATCATGCTCGCAAGCATTTAAAAAGAAAGCCTTCATTCTTCTTCTCTTGTAACTTGTAAGCGTAAGAAGAAGAGTGATCATTTTAAAGTAAAGCCTTCAGCTAAAAGTTGCTATTATCATTACATATCATGTTCAGGACATGAATTTCTATGTTCATTTCATTTTCATTTCATACTTGAAAATAAGGAGACAACTACAACTGCAACAACTGTTCCAACTTACACATATTTTTTTTGTAGTACGTACTAACAATAGACCCAACAATAGCGCCATTATTTCTATCAAAGCATGCACAAAAATATTCATAAATCATCAGCTTAGAGATATGGAATGCGATGTGCGATACGATACGATGCGATCCCATGAACTTGAACCTGACACAAAGTTTTTGTTGTTACAATTGTTCTGCTCCTATGCTGGTATGGTCTGGAGTCTGGACTGGAGATAGGCTAACATAAGGATAAGGATATTAAATGTACCTACATAAGTACATAATATTTCTCTCCTTCTATTACTATTACTGTGCATTATTATTATTCCTTTTGTAAGAAAGAAAGTCATTCACTACTGTTCTGCTGCTGCTGCTGCCACTGCCATTGCTATTATTAACAAAAGAAGTGAATACTTTCTTTTCACAGTTCTACGACCTTTAGTTTGGATCAAGTAGAATTACCATTTCTCCTTCCTGACTCCCATCTCAACCCAACTCAAGCTAAGTTTCATCTTCAGCCTTTTTCTTTTGGTCTCCCCGTTAGTTTTTTTTATTTCAGAGCAATGATGCAAGGCACACGTAATGTGTTTTATAATAGTAATGCTGACGATGTGAAAGCTTAGAGGCAGCTTTCTTCAATTCTCTCCCTTTCTTTACTTCCTTGATGCAATTTACTAGTTTTGTTTGGTGAACCATATCTGTTTCTTAAGATAACGTACGAATAAAAAAATTTCAGAGGGAAGAAGAAAAAATCCGGTTTAAAAAATAAAAAAGAATTGTTCTTTAGAATTTAAATGCATGTAAAAAAGTAAAAGTAAAATATAGTGACTAGATGTTTAGGTATAAGTTTTCTTTTTTCTACAAAGAATAAGAAAAGTTTTTCAGTTTTTTCCCAGCAGTAGTAGGATGACAATGTAGCAATAAGAAATGCACTTACTCAAAGAGAAAAAAGTCTTATATTGAGTGAGTGAAGGGAGGAACAAGGGAGAGCCTTGCTTGCTTGCAATACAGCAGGAAGCATCAAGCAGGAAAAGGGTATACTTGAACAAGTCGTTTACTACGCACAACTACATCAAAGTACAAGCAAAGCAACTCTATATCTGTATATAAACTTAAACTTCTTCTTTTAAAGAAGGAGAGGAAGAAATTGTAGCAAAGAAGAAGAAGAATGGATATGTGCGCATATTTAACGAAAATCCTAAATCCGAGATAGATCTTTGTAAGTTTTCTAAAATAAATCCCACGAGTGTTTTTCTTCCTTTTCTCAATTCTCAGTATCCTCACAGCACAGCTCACTCACATTACAGCATCACATCAGTAGTAGCAAAGAAAAGCAACAGCAAAGGCGTTTTCTATTTCCCATTGAGAGAGAAGAAAATTCCATTTATTCCTCCGTTAGTTGCCATTCTTTCTATCGTTCATTGGTTCGTTACCCCTTTTCTTGAAGAATGAAGAAGAAAAGAAAGAAGAAGAAATAGTTTCATTATACTTATTCACTCACTCTCCTTTTATATCTTAATGTTTAGTTTTGGGTATTGAACGAACAACTACTCCCATAAAATGTCACGGATTCAATGTGACATATTGTTAAAGCAGAAGTAAAGATTCAAGGAGAAGAATTGTAAATGATGCAATGGAAAAAAGTAATGAACCGATTCATATTCCAAATCTGGGGAATAAGGCGTAGTAAAGACTCCTACGTACTACGTAGCAGTAAGTAAATTGTAATTACAATTCTAACGATAAGTTTAAATTCGACTTGCAAAATCAAAATCAAATCCCTCCTGCGGAGGAGAAAAATGTATGAAACAGTTTATTTCAGCTTTTTGACGGTAAAGTTAAATAACAAGATGAAAAAAGTTACCATTTTCCTTTAAAATCAATCCTTTTCTCCATTACTCAACTGATTTATCTGTACTCAAACGTAACGCAATGTTTTTTAACTTCTAATCATTAAAACATGAAAGAAAAATAACATTTTACCCAATCTTTTTGTTCATTTGTGCAATTTGATAATTAATGCCTAGCTAAGCAAAGTAAGTACCTATATACAGATAGTAATTATAAACAGAATATTTTTTATTGTTGTTGTTGCCGTACTCGTAAATAACTGTTTATCTTTTAGGGATTGCAATTGCGTAGTAAGTAAGTACGTACTTTTTGGCAAAAACGTATATATGTATTGTATTCTCTATTTTCCCCTCAACATCTTCAACAAACTTGAAACTTCAAACTTGGTCATGCTCTGTTGTAACAACGTCGACATCAACAACAACACAACAAAACTAACAAGCAAATTTTTATATTAAAAAACCAAAATCTTGTAAACAAAATTCATTGAAGTGCTTTTTAAGTTTGCTCATTCTCTTTTCTTTCTGATTCTCTCTCTCTCGCTTTCCCATTCACTTTTTTAACAAGTACGACGGAAAAATGAAAGCTATACTTTTATACTATAAACCTTACTTAACGACATATCATCTACTTACTTATTTGCCTGCCCCCTCTATTCTATTGCATTGTATGTAATACTCTTTTCACAAAATAGGTGCTTCACTCTTCTGTTCACTCTCTTTTTAATCTTGATGATAGGATAAAAAAAAGTGGGAGAGGAAATAAGAGAGACGAGGACGGGCCGGGAAAGGGAAAAAGATGCTTAGCTTTGATGCGGTGGTTTTGAAGTTTTCCGTTCCGTTGTAGTAATAGTAAAGTAGTAATAGAAAAAAACTTTGTAAGAACATTATCTGTAATGAATACGACGTATTAAGATAGTGTTTTTAGTTCCATTCCTGTGAAAAGGCTTCCAGTTAAAGTAAAGTAAGCAAAGCATCAACTCCATCTTCATCATCATCATCATCGGAGGAGCAGTAGTAATCTGCTCTTCTCTACTTGTTAAGAGTAATAGGAAACGTACGTACGGCAAAAAATACTCACGCGTGGAGGTTGCCTCTTTCTCTCTCTCTCTCTATTTCCCAGACACACATATTTTTAACGCTGGAGGAGGAGGATAATGCAATGCAACCAGCAGCAACCTAGCTGGCTAGGCTGACAAGGAAATTGTTTTGACAAGCTTCTTTCTTGAAGAAAAACTATAAAACTTTGGATTTCCTTTGCACTTTACTACGGCTACAAGGATGGCTCGCCCTGATAAGTTTTTTTCTTGCTCAATGCCAGACAGAATTACGTTGCAGCGTAACAGCAGCAAGCAACCCTATCATATCAGCACCTTATTTACTCTTTCTTTTTTTGCTAACAAGAAGTATTGTGAAGTGCAAGTTCCAAAGTTTTAAAAATATATATGAGGAGAGAGTCATCATTATCATCATCTTCATCATGTTGATTTTTCCATTTCCTATAGAGACAGAGATATCTTTTAACACTCAACTAGAGCTTCACACGTGCTACTCTATTGCGTTTCGTTGATTGCAAAAAAGGTTTAGATTTCCAAAGGAATGCAGGAATTTAGACGACCAAAGCGCTAAGCGAGCTTTCAAAACTCATTTCTTTGTTTCCTTGCCATATCATCCCACAGGAAGATAAATACTATACAGGGAAGAAAAATAACGGTTCTGCCTTGTTTTTTCTTCTTACAAATCTTCTTTTCAAACTAGAGATGATGATGATCATCATCAACATCATCTGCAGCAGCATCATCAGCCAACAACTTGTAAAAAAAGTATCAAGATAAGAAGGAGAATGATGACGACGTTGCATTGCCTTGCCAAACTATCATTTTCTCCAGAATCAGTCAGGATAAAAAAGTAAAGTCAATCTAAACTTTCTACTCTGATGCGCCTTTTCTTGTTATTATTATTATTGTGTGTGTGGTGGTGGAGGTGGTGCTCATTAAACACACCTTCCTTAACAAAAACAAGACTTGGGATTGCTAAGACTAAAGCTGAAGGTCTAACGGTATTATAAGTAGACGTAGAGTTAGACGGAAAAAATATTTTTAACAGACAACAGACAAAAAGCGATCACTCCTTCAATGATCTGATCACTTTTGCCTGTACAGTCAGTGAAGTGAGTAGCGCACAACAACGTTGCTGTCTGCCTGACTGACTGAAAAGTGAAGGTTTCGTTGTTTTTGTCGATTTTCAAAAGAATTTCAGAAGTTTTTGGGAGCTAATGAGTTTTGCACGCTCTTAAAACTTGCCATAAGAGCCTCTTACTTAAGTAGGCTTTCAGTTTATTGCTTTGCTTTTGCTTTCCGTTCTTTTTCACAGCAACATCATCACAGATACTAAACAGATATAAAGATAGATACATGCGCTTGCTAATGATCGATTGAGTGGCAGGTGATACTTGAGCTATTTAGTAACCGGATAGGATAGAATAGGAGAGGATTCCAATGAAACCGTTTTTCCGATGAAAAACTTACAAAAAGCAAAACAAAATTGTACAAATGAGTACGTAGAATCGTTGACCTTTTTTTGACATGTATCTAATTTCTGAAGTGACTATTTTGAAGATGATTCAATGAAAAAAAAACGCTTGAATAAATAACTTTTTACCCTTTAAACACCCAAATTATCTCCTGTCATTTGAGAATGAATCAATGAAATATGAACACGACTCCAGATAGAGATTCCAATGCCATATTACTTACTATTAGATTTAAATAGAATTTAAATTAAATCATCAAAATTGTCATGATTCTTACCGTATACGAGAATCTCCAAGAGTATCACTACAAGATTGAAGAAAATGAAGGAGCTTCCACGGAACCCCATTGTTGATTCAATGTTGTGGGCAGAACTGTAGTAGTGAAGTGTAACTAAATTTGTTGACGAGAGAAAGTAACAAATTTAAGTGGTCACATTACTTCCTGAAAAACAAAAAAGAAAACTTATTAAGCATTTTTTTATTTCAACATTCCTGATAGAAAATTATACCCATTCAAATCTTAACATCATATTTCTAATTTGTGGTGATGGTGCATTCATTAATTCATTTAACTGAATGAATCTAAATTAATTTTAAAGCATTTTGCAAAAGATAAAAGCACAGAATTGGCTCAACTTTCAGCATCCACGTGTAGATAGGTACGTACGCCCTCCTTCAGATTTTTTTCATTTCATAATGTCATTTAATTAAAAAATGCGGTGTTGTCTATTGACTAAAATGCCATACTATACTATACCACGCTGCATCACATCACATGAGAGCTCAGATGAAATTGATCGTGAATAAAGCAATTTCCATAAGGTATTTTAATTTTAAAATTTACGTTCGCTGGTTCGTTCAGTTTAGTTCAAAAAAGTTTCTGCAATTTTACTAGACAAAGTTCCATTCATAGGAATCTGTGGGTGGAAGAATTTTTCTATTCATAACTTGACTAAAAACTAAAAAATCGCTTTTCCTTTTTTTCTTCTTCGTATTAAAGTATTTTTTCCTTGAAACGTTCAACGAAACGAGCAACCAAGGCAAGAGTTTCTTTTCTAAATTAACCAAAGTTCTCATCTGCCTTCCAATTTTTTTAATAAAATGAAGGATGAGGATGGAAAGATAAAAATGCAATAAGATTTTTTTCTCTAAAACCAAACCAAACCAGCAAGCAAAATGCCTATTTTTCAAGGAGAAATGCTGTTGTATCCCAAGACGGGAACTGAAAAGTTTCCAGTTCATATTCCAGATTTTTATTGTAATTACTAATACTCTACGGGAAGAGGGCAATGCAAATGTGAGCACAACACAAGCAGTTCAAACAGTAAGCAGAGCAACCAAACTATTTCTTACTTTCACCAAATCTATAACTTCATATCTTACATTAGGCGCATTAAACTAGCTACTTTTCCACAAACTCAAACGTTCTTTTTTCTCTTTTCTCTCTTTCTTTTCAAAACTGAACACAACATACCGCAAACAGCAGCAGTCGTCGTCTTCGTCGTCGTTCTGTGGAAAGAATTTTTTTGCCGCTCGACTTTAAGAAAGCAGCAACTCATCCAAAATCATCTTCTACCCTTTTCATAGAAACTTTTTTATCTAGTATATAAGTGCAATCAAAGGCACTTATCAAAACTATAGAAGTATACTAAAAACTACACCAAGTTAGTCAGTCATTCATTCATTCACTCACTCACTCCAATACATCAACTAAATTCTTAACTTTCAGAAAGAGAGGGAGAGAAGAGAACTTCCACTACCTAACCCTTTTTTCTCTTATTCGGTTCAATTCCCCAAAATCTTATACCAGAAAAGCATTTCCTTCTACCATATACACAGTTAGTTTTCTTTCCCAGCCATATTTTCTACTTGAGAGAATTTTTCAATGAAGTAAAATGCAAGAAAGAAAGAGAGAGATGAAAATAAAACTTGTGCACTTTCTCTCACTTCCTCTTTAGAAAACTTTCTTTTTCTTTTCCTTCCTTTTGAAAACTCAGAAATAAAAAAAACTTCTTCTTCTGTTCCTTCTTCTATTGCAGCCAACCAACCAACTGCTGACTGGTTTCAACATTAACAGAGCAGCATAAGTATCAATCTTTGAAAAAGGCATATATCTAAAAAAAGAAGAAGAGTACAACCAATTCAACTGCTTACTTACTTACTCATTCTTACACAAACTATTACTACTACAGTAGTGCTTTCTAGTGCCATCTTTGCCGTTTTATCCCTCTCTGATAACTTTTGAATATTATTATGATGATTTACAGACCTTCTAAAAGATTATCTTTTTTTCCATAGAAGAAAAAGTTGGTCGACTTAGACTATACTTCGACAATGTACTCCACTCAACCAAAAGACATTCCTATATAACACAATATCAGCGTTTGTAATCGTAACGAACATTTTACCAACAAACGCTTAAACGCAGCGGCAGCACACATATTTGTAGGTATGTACTCACTCACTTTCTTTTGTAAGCTTTTAATTTTGCAACAATTTCTGACACGTCTTCTAATTTAAACTTGCTCACAAGACAAGAAAGACGATGCTATGCCTTTTTTCCTTTTCTCAGAAAAATACTCAGTAGTAGTGTCGTGCTTTAAAAGAGTGAAGAACCTTCTCCCGTTTCTATCGCCATTCTTTCGTTCTTTTTTTCTTCAGGAAGGAGCGAAGTATATAGAAACTGACATTTAAATGATTATCAGAGCTTCACATAGATATGTCGTTGGTGCTGACAGCATGATTTAATACTAAAGTTTTAGCGCTAATACATTTTTTAGTTTCTTTTTCAGGCAGCTTGCAAACTTAAACTTTCAAGCAGGAGTTTTTTTTCTCTAGTAGTAGATGAAAAATTCACGGGAAAGAAGGAAAAGAAAAAAAATAAGGAAACGGGGACTTTTAGCTGCTTGCACGGTGGGAGCCCCTAGCAAGAGCAAGACAACTGTTTAGTGGCCAGGCAAACCCAGACCAGGCCAGAGACTTTCTCTCGCTAAGTCTCAGCTGGAGTATAAATATAGATTATATTGGATGGTTAAAATGTCTATAATAATGGGAAAATATGTATTGCTCTGCTCTGGTGTTTGACAGGTATTTGTTAAAATTTTAAGCAAAAAAGAAGTGTTGAGTTGAGTTACTTGCTTTATTATAATGGTACGCTATTGTGTATGTCTTCGTTCGTTCATTCGTATTGAAAGAAACCAGGAAGAGAAAAAGACACAAACACTTTGGCAGACCAAAGTTGTGTGGCGGCGCATTTAAAGTTTTCAGCTCGTGTAAAGTAAAGTACAAAACTAAACTTACGTAACGTAAACGTAATTGTAACGTAACTCTTTCTTTCTGTTTGTGTCTGTCCTTATCAGAATCAGAATAACCTTCTTCTTCTGCTTAAACTGAAACTTAAACAGTTTACTGCTGATTGTGTTTGCTTTTAAGAAAGCAAGTAAAATAGAAATAGTCGTATTTTCCCTCAAGATTTTCTTCTCAACACAACTCAACCCTACCCTCATCATTCCATGTGGTCACGGTCACACTACTCACTCGCACTCGTGAACTTCCAGATTTGTGAATAGCGAAAAAGAAAAGCAGCAAACTATTCGCATCATTGTGTATAACGTAATGTAATGTAGGGACATAACATCAACATCAACATTTGCAACCAACATAAACCTTCTCCTTCTATTTCATTCTACTATTCTGCATAGAGCCAACTTCATAGCATTTCGACGAAGGAGGAAAAGGACCGTTTTCGTTTTTATGTATAGAAAATCTGTGTGTAAAGGAGAGAGAGAAAAGTAAAGAAAACATTTATACTATAAAACATTATGATCTCATTGTGTGCTAGAAAAACTTTTCCAGTTCCCTTCTTCTTTTTCTTCGTTCATTCATTCATTCATGCTATTAGTTCTATCTAGCCACCACCACCATCACCACAGCACCAGACCAGACTAGACCCATAGCAAAAAATAAGTATCTACATCACATCTAAACACATAGTTCTTTTCTGGAGACTTTGCATCATCATAATTCTCGAGTTAAAGACTTGGCAGCCACCATCATCACCAGTAACCGTATAAACTAAGCCAACCAGGAACTACTAACTAAATGCTGAAAAAGAAAAAAAGAGAGGAGGGAGACGACGAAGAAGAAGAAGAAAGAAAAACTTTCTCTCTGTGTACGTTTTACGTGTAAGTTATGTTGTTCACCACTTTCACCAACTTTCAAAAGAAAAATATGACGGAGACATTTGCGTATGCTAAAACATTGTTGTTACGACTGTTGTAGTAGTAGTACAGATATAAACATACCTACTATACGCTTTACTGCTGCTGCTGCTATGTAAAGGTCAACGTACTTAAAATTCAAATGATTTTACATACAGAACAGGAACCATCATCGCATCGTAGCACAGAGTCTAAGTCTCCTCAAGTCCCTTCTATTTCCCCAACAAATGTTTATACTTGTAACTTAACTTGTAAAACCACTAATATAAAAGTTAGAAAATCCACCTCAACAAAATCTAAAGCAATCTCAATCTGACTACGACACGGCTTCAAATACTGTAAATGCAACTTTTCCTTCATGTTGCGTAGGTACTGGTACTGGTAGTGTGTGTGTAGGTATCTTTTGAGAAGCCATATTATCTTGTGAGGAGAACATTTCCTTTGAATTTGCTAAACAAAACTTTTCCCTCCTCGACACTGACTCGACACACCTCAAGTTCTTTTGAGACACGAAACGAAACTATCTTTGCATCCATTTTACAAAGCTGTACTCAAATTTTTATTATATTCGTTCGTTCGGTATTCTGCTGGCTATATCCTCCCGACAGACTATGGAAATACCTATAAATGTACCTACTAAAGTGCTTTCATTTCACAAAGAATGTATTTTGGTAGAGGAAAAGAGAGTATGAAAAACCTGCTGCATTCATGTAGGTATAGGTCATTGGTTATATTGTACGTGCGTACTTTACGTAAGTATGTTCGCAGTTTATCTTAAAGTACATCTGTACAAAGACAATACAATAAAACATGTCTTAGTCTTCTTGTCTCAGTCAAAATGCTATGAATTCCTAACATGAAACTTGGTCTTGAAATCTTTCTTCCTTTTTCTAGAGAAACACGAGTTGTATCGTATCAAAAGTGGAAAATGGAGAAAGTCAAGGAGGCTTTCCACTTTTTCTCTCATGTCAGCCAGCCATGTGCCGAGGAAGCTCGTGTGTAGGTATGTGTGTAGGATTCTAAATTCTCTGTATTTTTCTTCATGCCAACGCAACGCAACGTTGCAAAGGCCTCATCATATGAAACATGAAAGTTAACCACCAAGCAAAGAGATAAGCTTCCTACGCACTTAACGAAATAGCATTAAAAACTTAACGTAAATGTCAATCGCTTGTAATGTGGAAATTGCTTTTAAGTATTAACGACAGATAAATCAGTAAAAAAGAAACACAGATGATTACAGAGATCTTTTCATCATTATTACATCATCATCATCATTGATACATAAACAGGTAAAAAACCATCAAAGCCTCCCTGATGCTGATGAAAGGATCATTTCTTCCACATCGATACTTTCACATCCGGAACACACTTCATTCGAGCGTGAATACCTGGATTAGAAAGAGCATATTATACATATGTCGTACCTAAGTCGTTATCTATTTCCTTCATCTATTCATGTAGAATCTAGAGACGCATCGGTTATTTACTGAAGAAGATTGTAATAAATTTCAACATCTATTTTATCTCTACTTTACAACAGGAAAAGCCGCTTTTTACGATACATATCTACCCTAAATTAAATTTACTGAATGCATACTGTGCACATGCACACGTCAGTACGTTTACTTTGTAGAAATTTTTATTGTGAAATCCAAGAATTGCATAATATTTGTATATTCCTTTGATTTTCTTCTAACTTCGTTAAGGTTTAATTACAAACAGAAAAAAACCGATTGCGTTAANAATTGCATAATATTTGTATATTCCTTTGATTTTCTTCTAACTTCGTTAAGGTTTAATTACAAACAGAAAAAAACCGATTGCGTTAAGTACGTATTGAATAGCATGAGTAGTTTTTTACTTAAATATACATCGACACACATTACTTGCTACGTTTACTTTGTAGTTTCTCTCTGAAAACTATTATATTTTGATTTATATATAAACGTCGACAAATGTACGAATCAAAGTTTAAAAAACTCAGTTTTCTTTTTTCAACGCGAGCCATCCACATCATCATCATCATTATCAATGAATGAATGAATGGAATGGAATGGAAAGCGGCGAATGTAGGACAACAATTTAATCTTTTTTATAGCTTGAAATTGTGCAGCTCAACCCAAAAGATAGTTTTTTGAGTGGAGAAAAGAAACAGCAGCTCTGTTATTGTGCTACTACTATACTACCGCGTGAGAACTCAGCCGCAGCAGAAGAAGCAGAACAGAGAAAACTCAAATGGGGGTACCTACATTTCTACCTCCCTTCCCCGTGCGTCCCCACCACTGACAGAGAGCGTGATATATACTTATCAGCTTTTTGGTTGTGACAGTTGCAAAGGAGAAAGAAAAGCCTCAGGATTATCACAGTAAATATCTTACCAAAAGGAACTAAATTGTCGTTTGAGTTGAGTTGAGTTAAGAAAAAAAGTGTGTGTTGGCTGTACGCTGTACTGTGGTAGGATTGACTGACTGAGTGAGCGGTAATCAACTTGAATGAGACAAGGGAGGATTACCAATGTTCTAAATTTACCAATGCTCCAGCTCGCGCTCCTTTTAAGCTTTACCATTATTTAAGCCTTCTACTTTTACTTCGTCATTCATTCACCCTTCCCAAAAAAATACATTTTTAACCTGCTTATACGTTACGATACGATACATTATAGTGTGTGTGTATTAAAGTTTACCCGCTTTCCTTCCGTTTACTTTCACTACTGCTGTTTTTTGTTCAAAAGGAACTCTCATCATCTTTGTGGTAGTGATGATGATGACGGAGGAAAGAATAAAGAAAATGTACAACGTGACAAACTATAGTGCAGTTACGTAAATACATTATTTTTACGAAAGAAGGGATTTCAAGGAAATGTGCTGATTTCTTTGTTCCTCTCTCGCTCATTCTCTCTCTCTCTTTCGACTTTCGTCTTTCTTGCATCCGCTTCGCTTCAACTTTCTCTCAGTTCAGCCAAACCATTGTTTGAAACTGCAAGGAAGTTGAAAGTAAAAGTAAACCAGTGGGTTACCGAGTAAATATATTGTAACGGAGTCTTGAATACAATTCGCATTTCCTTTCCTTTCATATACATACATAAAGAACACATTTGTTTATTTGATTAATCATCTAAACTTAAATACTGGTTTAAAACGTAACGTGGTTTTATTTGAAGCTATTTATTTTTTTACACACACGAAAGAGAAATTTAATGGTTTGTTTTGCAAAACCTGGTTTGTAGTTTGTACATACAAGCAAGGAAGCACCACATGAAAGCCCCTTTATATAAATTGCTGGTTTCACACATACATACTCCTAGTAGTAGTAAACAAACAATCAATTAAAAGACTTCAACTCAATTAAATAATCTGTCATCATCATTTTAAAATAATAAAAGGTTTGCGAAATATTTGTTTGCGTTTCTCGTGGCTGTGCAGTGGCGGCAGAGAGTCTAACCAACCAGGCAGTCTTCAAAGTAAAAAGTGAAAAGTAAAAGTAAGAAAAGCATAAAAGGAGTCTTTATACTGGAATGGAATGTCATAAAAGCAATTTGTCCAGCTACTAATTAACTTCACTTTTATTGCCTCTTTTATTACAGCAGTTATGTACTTTGCATCATACCACACGAGTCACAGTCACTCACGATTATCAAACAAACAGTACCGCACGTCTTGTTTATAGCGTGCAGTACAGTAGTGAGCCATGTTTGTTTACTACCAACAAACTACCAGAGTCAAGTCACAAGCATTTTTTGCGTTATCTGACATTACATATTTCCGTGCAGTTCTTCTCCTGTGCTCCTTCCCTTTTAATTTAATGTTGATATGTCAATCATACTTTCATACTAACGTAGAGAAATAACAGATGGGAGATAGTACTGCGATGATGCTGAACTGAGGTACTTAAATTGTTGAAAGATATCTTGTCTTGCCTTCTCACGATGTACTCGTACTACATTTAAGTAGTTTCCTTTTCTCGTGAGTTTCGATACTTGCTTGGCATTATGTCACTTAAAACGATGTTTTCATTTCATTCTTTTTTCTGTTGTTGTAGTAGTAGAATAAGAATAAACGGCAAATTTATGAAAGGACGTGCCATTTTCTAAAATTGAAGATGATAAAAATGCCTTGACTCGTTAAAATTTTTCTGTAGTAGTAGTAGTAGTATAGTTGAGAGTGGATATGTTTTTGTTTGTTGCTGCTGCTGTTTTGTCATTGACATAACAGAACATAACATAACAGAGGAATCTCCTCTTGCTGTTTTGTTTCAGTTTAGGTAGTAGCATGCTGTGTGGTCGTGGTATGGCAGTGGTGGTGGAATGCTTCCTTACGTTTATTTTGTCTCAACAAATACAAAGTCTTTTCTTTTTTTTTCGAAAAAAAAATCTTACAAGACGATGCGATGCTCCTGATATGAAAAAAGAGGTTGTGTTTGAGTTCGATGAAACGCGGGAATGGAAGTTTCAAGAATGTCCGTATGTTTATCGATCCAAGTAAGAAAACTAAGGAAAGCGAAAGCAAACCTCTTCTGCAAAAAAAATAAGAAAAAAGAAGAGAAAGAAAAGACAAAACTACATTTTCTCCTCTCTAACGTTTCCTTTCTCCCTTTGTTCGTTCGTTTGTTCCTTGGTTCGCGTTCTGTGAGAGTAAAAGCGACAGATTCTTTTAGCAAGTTTGTCAAATAACATTACTGCCAATGTACTCCGGTGACCTCTGTCTCTCCCCGGATGGTGGTTGCAAAGCAGCAGCAGCAGCAAAGTCTTAATCTCTTATATGAGCGAGATGCTTCCTGACATCCTTTTCCCAGCACAGAATTTTAAACGAGAGAAGAGAAAGAGAGAAATGGAAAAAGGAACAAAAATATCGATGTTTATAATGACAGAGAGAGAAGAAAAGAAGATTATAAGTTTGAAGAAACCTGTACCCTGCTCTGCTCTGCTATTTCTAAAGAAGGAAAAGGAAATGACAGAGAGAGAAGAAAAGAAGATTATAAGTTTGAAGAAACCTGTACCCTGCTCTGCTCTGCTATTTCTATCTTCCTCCTCCAATAACTTTCTCATAAGTGTTGCTAAATATTAAATTATTGATATGAAAGGCTCGTCGTTTGTAGCGCGTAGTAGACTGGAACTGGAGACACTGCTGCTGTCTAAAACATAAATGTAATCTGCGAAAAGGTGACTCCTGCCACAACTCAGTTTTCTCTGCCTCTCTCACTCTCGTTGCTTTCTTTCTACTTTACCAAACTAAATGGCTCCCCAAATTCTCCTCACTCTCCTACTTTAAGTTTCCTATGTGTGCAGATTTTACTTTTACCGTGTCAATGCTAAAAGAAGACACATAGAGGAAAGAAAGAAAGGAAAACATCTTTCTTTTCTCTACTTTCTGCACTTAAGCGTTTGAACTTTAAATGATAATGCAGAAGAATGTCATCATAACATAACAATATTATTATTATAGATACCTACACTTTTTCTTCTTTCTTTCCTAACCCCAAAGCCTCTTAACTATATACCACTTTATCTTTATTTTACCACTGCTGCGAATGTGCGTAATAATGCAGCAGCAAAAGCGGCCGCAGCGGCGTACGGACGGAACGTATTGTCCTGAAAATAAAATGGAGCGTTATAATAACATAAGATAGGTAGTAACACTGGAGTGGAGTGGAGATGCTGCCATTGCACTGCCATGAACAAAAAAGATTCCGATGCCATGTTTGGCTTTTCACATTCACAACAGGGAAGTCTTTCATTGTTATTTTTCTGTGTTCGTTTTCCTTCAGACAATAAATCCGGGAATCACCACGCATGTTTTATTACATGAAAAAAAGGAAGTATGATGATGATATTATTATAGCAAAAAAATAATATATTGCTGCTGCTATGCTGCAGTCGCAGTCTAGATTTGATTTTTTCTAAGAAATAATACACAATTTCTCTTTAAATCTTGGAAGTAACTCTGTTAGACAAGACAAAACTCATAAAAGCAAAAAGCCAGGCTTTTTATACCGTCGTAGTGCATCACATGGGGCACAGCAGCAGCAGCAGCAGAGCACACAACACGACTCACGACGTACTTCAATTCGCTACTGTTTGTTGTTGTAGTTTTTTTTTCTCCGAAGAATGTTTTCCAATGATTTCGATTGATCTACTAACATTGACTTACACAAACGCACACACACTTGTATTCTATGAGAGATACTATTATTGAAGTAGAAAGTAGAAATTCAGTTCTTTTTTTCTCATAAAATAACGGAGAAAAACATATTTTTTATTTGGTTGTGTGTGAATACCTACTTTTGGACGAGAGTGAGAGTAGCAATAGCAATTCGTTCATATCGAGTTAGTAAAAGAATCTCTTTTTTTTAAAAAAAAAAAGAACGTGGAAACCAAAACAAGGGCAAAATATTATATAGAAAAAAACACTTGGTGAAATAGAATTGATGTTCAAAAGTTACAAACATACATATCTTCCTTTTTAACAATGTTTAGTTTAGATGTTTGCGGAGTAAAACATAACTAGAGAGCTGAATCTACAGATATCTACTT
>JAHZNJ010000192.1:0-13684 GCA_027744475.1 Lepidocyrtus cf. sotoi NNG-2020
GTAAAGTGAAAACTGTTCATAGTTCATACTAATGTACTTTGTTTCCCTCAACCAGAACCACCGTACCAGCAACAGCAGCAGATGTTTTGTTTCATAAATTTTTAATTAAATTTCCTTTTTAAAAAGCCACAAGCTTGCACAACGAACGAACAATATCATTTCATTCATGTACTCACTCCACTTCTTACTCGGTCTTCTGGCGTAGACGCTCATGTTTCATTTTCGTTGCAGAAAAATGTTTGTACTTTTTATCAAAAAAAAGTTTCATCGAACAGAATGCTGCTGCTGTTTTGTGGCTTCGATTTGTTGGGAAACTGGAAAAAAAGATTGACTGACGCAATGAAGGCTTTTATCTGAAATTGCGGAAGTACTCTGGTACAAGTACAAGTAGTACATTCACATTTATGGATTGAGTAACAGTTTGATCTTTTGTTGATTAATGTTAAACTGTTTTTATTGTAATTTGTAATTTCCAATTTCAAAAGACATTGAACTTTCAACACTTACAGAATTTAATTATTGCAAAATCTTACGTTGAACTTTAATTTTCCTAAATGGAACTAAACTACTAAATGACTGACAGTGACAGCATCGAATGTATAGGTCACCTACATTCTCATTAAAAATTTACTGAGCGAGCTACTTAAAAATTCCAGCTTGATTGAAGTTCAGTCAGAATAGAGTGATATGATATGAAATTAATAATACGCGTTGCACAGAGTATCTCTATTAATTGGCATCATTTCATATGCACGAATTCATTTAAATTGAAAAAGAAAATTTAAACAGACTCCGCCAACAGCTCGAAATGCGATTTGCTTTACACTGTTTTTAGTTTCTTTTTACTACAGCTGTAGAGAAAATGCAAAAAACACAAATGGCCAATTTTTTTGGTTATTTTACTTTCTCCATCATCGACGGGCTATAATGACTGTTGTGAAAGTTTTAATCTTTAAATCGCTATACATTTTCTCTCCAGCAGCAGTTCCAATGAGAGTTTTCTTTCTTTTTTCACTTTCACGTCACATGGTTCTCCAGTAAATTGAAGAGATTACTGATATGTGCTTTATGTGAAAAATGCCGGGGGTCTTTGCAAGCAAGCAAAAAGGAATTATTGTTTTTAATGCGAAACTTTAATAATAACAAAACGAGCGATATTTATGCAAACGATGGATAGATATTACGCTTACATGAGAAAGAGAGAGAGTTAAAAAGCCTTACTACTATAATGCGTTTCGCCGTCAAAAGCGTTTATTACAAAGAAAGCAAACCAAACCGCTTAAAGCCCTTGGCTAAGTCTGTTGGTTGTCCATTTCCAGTTTTTTGTATTTTTTGCTACAAATATTCATGGCTCGTGTTTGAAAAATACACACACGGATATTATGTCCAGCTATTTTGTGGTTACTATTTCTTCTCGATATCCAACTCCCCATTAAATATTGACACTCTGCTGTTATGCCAGTTTTCCCGTTTACTTTACTGAAGCAAATCAACACATACCTACATAGTAAAATTCATTTTCTCGTATTGTGTGTGGATTGTGGATCGATTTCTTTCATATCATCAAACAATAAGCATTAGCCGTCACACCAATATAAACTATGGTTTAGTTTCACTTCTTTCTCCATTCAAAATGCCTTCTCGAAAGAGAGGAAAGGAAACGAATGGCTTTTTATTATTATAAAAACAAGCAAAAGCGGTTCCTATTTACGAGGCATCAATATCATTCATCCAGTCGAATTATTACATGGCAAAAAAACCGAGAGCAGCAAAAGCAGCAGCAACGCAACAGCAGGAGGTTTGCATATGGATAAAAAAATGAGGTTGCTATTATCCTTCTTAATGTGCAAAATAGTGTGTTGATGGGAACAATAAATATTCCAAGGGGCTGGGAAAGTTGATGACACGGAACGTTTTTTTATGCACAGCACACACGAAAAAACGAAGCACAGAGAAAAAACAGTAAGTTTACGGTTTATGTGAATATAAGAAGAAATCATTTAGATAATAGAAGGGGAGGAGGAGGAGGAGAAGGACGACAACGACGACGGAAGAGCGAAAATAACAAAAAATGGATGCGACAGGTTTTTAAAAAGGAAACTATATACCTACTTTACTTTTTTTACCTAACAAAAAACACCGTTCCTTCCAGTCATTTTTAAACTACACTGCCATAAATATTATACGCGTCCTTTGCTATAAAATATGCAAATCTATGTAAAACTGTAAAAGCATATATAAGTCTTGAGGAGGAGGTGGGAGATGCCTTTAAAATTGTGTGGTAAATGGTAAGTGGTGGTAGTGATATGAATATTTACTCAGGCATTGTTTTCGCCAATTCTCTCTTTCTTTTTCCACCTTTGTATACCTTTGAAAAAAAATAAGAGGGAAAGTGGGAAAATTGTCATAGTCATGAGAAGAGAGAGAAAGAAAGGGGAAGAAGGTAAGTAAAGCGAAAAATCCGCAAGAGCACACCTTCAGGGAGATTTATTAACGGTTGCTTTAGTGCATAACAAATAAGAGGAGGAGGTATGATAGTATATAGGTGGAGGAGGATGAGTGGGAATAGGTCACATTGAATGAAGAAAATAGTCAGCCATGCATGCATGCATTTTGCTATCATCGTCATCATCCACCTCCTATTCATTCATGCAATTTTCACTCGCACTCGCTCATTCGTGCATTCAACGGTGAATAGTTTACTGTTAGCGTGCTTTTGCTTTGTACTTTCATTTCACTTCCACATACATACTGACGATGAGGATGAGCACACAATGTATATTATTATTTTACTGCCATTATTGTTTGTTACTTCCCTCTCAAAATTGCCAAATAATACGAAAGCGGAGGTGTAAAGGCGGCAACTAAATTACTATCTACCTACCTATATTTACCTACTAAAAAGGTGTTGGTGGTAGTGGAAGGAAAGAGATACCCAAATTATTTGTGTAAACGTAAACTAAAACACGAAAATGCTTTAATAACTGTTAAAACTTGTTTTATAACTGAAATAACATAAAAAGAGCAACAAAATATAAAATGGGAGGAGGAGGAGGACATCGCTGACATTGGCTGTTGCACTACTGACAACGGTTTTTTTTCCACAAAACACTTCCTGTTTGCAAGCCCCATTTTTTGTCATACAAAACTAGGAAGATGGAAAAGGACAAAAACGAAACGTGGAAGGAAGAATATGATGAGGGTATGGCGATGGCCTATTTTTTTACCAAATGAGTTATGAAGGTCTGAATAATATTTATGTGCAATAACCTATAATGCTCATAAAAATAAATAAGTTCGAAAACTGAAACTTTCCCGGCAAAAAATAATGTAATATAATATATTACTTTGGGGAAAAGTGGAGCGAATACGAACGATGTGTGTAAAGTGTATAAGCTGTACCATTACTGCGCTTTTAATAATCATAAAATAATATACTAAAAAGTAAACCTCTGCTCTTCTGCTGAGATGCAATTTCAGAAATCGAAAATCCTTGAGATATTTTTTTCTACTTCGCGAAAAAAAAGCGGAAACTTTCACTTCCCAAGGGAGAAGTAACCGGTTATTATGGGCGTAGGTGTGAGGTGTGGTGTGAGAACATAAAAACTGAAGAAGGCATAGATATTGCATTGCAAAATGGCACTTATGTTAGTATGTTACAAACTTGAATCTGAATTCTGATTCCATATAAGTTCAGTTTCCTTCCCGATAGCAGATAACATAAAACATTCTTTCTTCTTTTTCCTGCTCCACTTCTACTTCTTCTACTTTATCCCAGATTTTAAAAAAATCTTTTTGAGGAGAGTTGATAAATTTAATTAAGTAGAGAGAAGAAGGGAAATTAACTGGCTTTACTAGGAACCATATTAACACTTCAACTCTTCAACCACCACCAGAACTTCATTTGCATATTATGTACGAGTATTACTATTACTATTACTGTATAAAGTTTATTATTGCATTACTAGTATAGGCAGACATAAGAAGAGAAGAAAAGTTTACAAGCAATTCCCTCCTTAACTATATTATAAAATGTAAAAAGAACTTTTAAAAAGAAAATACTTCTTAAAATAGTCTGAGACTCGATAATAGGCATAAACTTCTTTATTCTGCTTGACTGAGAATGATCTATTATTGCCTTGTACCTCTTTGCAAGGTTAGGTACTAATATACATAATACAATTTACATAAATACCTACTTTACTTTCCTTACCTACTTACATTTAGTAATACAATGATGAATTCATAAGAGATGAAAAGGGTGTTGTGTTGATTCAATTCAATATAATCTAATCGTAAGTAAATGTATTTTTAATAAAAAAAATCTGGTTGTGGGGGAAAAGTTACTTCAATCATTCAAGGAATTTCCATTACTTCTCAAGCACTACTACTACTTTAGAGAAGTCTCCTAATCGAAAGAGGAAATGCGGATTCTGCGGAATACCAAAGTGTCGACAATTTTGTTCAACTTGTTATACTGCGATTACCGCTCCCTTCTCTTCCTTCCTTCCTGCCACACCGCACCACGAGGACAGGAAGTTGAACGGATTCTGATTCTACATAAAGTATATGTATCTTTCTGGCATTCAATTCAGCCTCACTCCACTTCTAAAACACAATATTACACTTTCGCTTTCCTCCTCATTTCACCGTTTTACATTCTTTCGCTCAACAGGAGAAGAATCAATCTTCACTANAGGAGAGGAATCAATCTTCACTACCACGACTACGACTACACGTTCATATTCATATTATAGCGAGCAAGTTTTCTGTATTCTTCCTTTTTCCCTGTCAAATTGTCACATTCTCTTGTGGAGGATGTGGAATCTGCCATGCCACGGTTCAATGTTCGAATTAAAGTCAAAAGGGAAATAACGAAAATGTGGGTAGGTAGGTAGGTAGGTATATTCCAATCGTCTAATGAAAATTATGTAGAAATCATTATCCGCAATAGACAATTCATGGCTTCCCCTGAAGTACAAAGTTACAACTAGACTTAGGTATACTCATTCTCATCTCATCCTCTCACTCTCTAAGCAATAGTATTTCGATTCTCTTTGGAATTTCGACTTGGTTATTTCCTTCCTCGAATACAACTTCAGATTTTACTTTCCATTTTCAATTCTATTTGCCTTGCCTTAGTTTTTAAGGACTTTACTTACTTCCAACTCTGACTTCCGCANTTCTCTTTGGAATTTCGACTTGGTTATTTCCTTCCTCGAATACAACTTCAGATTTTACTTTCCATTTTCAATTCTATTTGCCTTGCCTTAGTTTTTAAGGACTTTACTTACTTCCAACTCTGACTTCCGCAGGTTTCCCCAATTCACCTACTGAAAATCCCGACATAATTTACTTTATGAGAAAATGAGGATAAAGAGCATGCATACATTTACTAGAGACTGAAACTGACTGACTTTCACTTTGCCCTTCTTCTTTGTTTCTTACTTTTACTTTATACAATTGAATAGATGTTGATAATATATATCCCACTTCCACCTCTCTTTCTCTCCCTTTTCTCTCTTTCTCATTCTCAAGTACATCTTTTCGATAAACACATTATGTTTTAGTGAAGGGGGAGATGAGAGAATAAATGAGAAAGGAAATGTGACACTTTCCTCTCCTCTTCACATCAACTTTAATTCATTCGGAGAAAAGAAGGAACAAAATCTTGTTCAATTGTAGAGTATTTCGTGTTGTAAAAGTGTTACAAGAGAGACATGTTCATATTATTCTCTACTTCTACTTTGGATACATTCATTCTTCACCCACTTTCACTTTTCCTATTGTGGAATCTTTCGTATTTCTTATCCTTAGTTACAACTTACAACAACTCACAGCTTAGCAAAAGCAGCAGTAGCAGCAACAGCAGCTTTTGTTTTTGTAACTAAACACTTCATGTGGCAACTGGCAACTGTACTTTTGGAAATTTATTCAAGCCAGCAGATTATACCCTATATATCTTGATATGGATAGTAATTTTACTACTTTTGTGTTTTGGCTTCATTTTTGGCACCACTTGAATGAATGTACGTCGTATCTATGTATATTCTCTCTCCGAAGAACAAGAAGCAAAAAATATTTTCTCGTCTTTTCCTTTTCTCTTTTTCTTTTCTTCCCAACAAAGTCGTATGTATGTATATTCTCTCTCCGAAGAACAAGAAGCAAAAAATATTTTCTCGTCTTTTCCTTTTCTCTTTTTCTTTTCTTCCCAACAAAACATTATTACTTTGCTATGCACTGCTGTTTCTTCGAGTTTCGTTCGAGATGAATAAGGACAAGATTGAAGATAATAAGATATCACAATGGCATTGAGTTGGGATAAAGAAGAAAAACCCACAAACCTACTACTAGTTCACAGTCATCATCATCATCTTTATCATCATCAACACTATTTATTCGTCTAAAGAGAATGGAAAAGGAGAGCAGCAGAACATGAGCTGCAATTTCATCATTATCGTCACCATCAGCCATGCACTGTGTTCCTTTTTCTCTCATTCTCATAATCATAATGATAACAGTATCATATCATATCATATCGTTAAGGAAAGAACGAACAGAGCTGAGTTAGAGTCTCTAGTTCTAGAATTTGAATGTTTTCTTCATTCACTGATGTGATGTTGTATTCTTTTCTATTCTGCAGTTAATTCAAAGTCTCTTGTGGATTTTAGATTTTTTTCTCGAAGAGTGGCATTTCTGCGGAAAATGTGTGTCAGGAAGGGATTGAGTGCGGCGGACGGATGATGATGACTATGACTCGCGAATACTTCTTCCATTTCTATCCATACAACAATCCAATCCTTTTTGTACATATTTTTTTCTGTGAGTGAGTAAATGCTACTGGAAATGGAAATGGGAGAAATAAGGAAGCAAATCAACGACATATTACTACTATTTTGAAAGATAGCCACAATAGCCACTGCGACCATACCACCACCGCATAACCCAACAAACAACAACAAAAACTTTTGCATTTGTTTAACCACATGAATTCGAAATTCCCGCTCTCTTAAGGAAAACAGTCCGAATATAGTAAAGCCGCTGCTCTAGCTTTAGCTAGCGATAGCGATGATGATAAATATTATTGCTTCATATAATGCGCGATAAACGCGGTTGGGCTTGCTTGGGAGGACTGGGAACTGGGATGGATGGAGTGGGAGCTAAGCTTTAGTGAAGGCCTTACCTTAGTTCGCATAATAATATCCGGATTTACTTAGCCACGCGTGAATTTATACGCCTTCCTGGATAATTTTCTTCTCACTTTCTCATCTGTCTTGAAATAATTTGGGTGAAATGTGTGGGGTGTTTCCTGTATCCTTTTAAGAATATAATAGTAGGTGGGTAGGTAGGTTTGCATTAATTTAAACTACAACAACATTTCCCTTCTTTTCGACCTTTTCTTTTTTAAATTCTTGAAGAAACTAATGTAAGAAGCATTTTGTACCTTTTTACACAAATTTGCATAATACATTATGCATGTATTGTTACATATATTTATAATTTCAACATTTATAAAACAACAGAGGAAAATAGATAATGCTCTACGATGATGATAGCGCTTATTTCTTTCTTTTATGACAACCTTTGTTGTTTCTGCACAACAGCCAAGCCACTCTAGGGAAAAGTTGTAATTCTGTGGTGCGGTGGTGTTTTTGTTGTCTAAAACAATAACTATATCATTTATTTCCCGTACAACCTTTTGCAACTTTTTCCTTAACAAAAGAACATTTCAAAGAACTTCCGGCAACATTTTAGTGTCATTGTACGAAACTCTAAAATGATCACTTTTGCCTGTGTAAAATTTTTCATTCATTGTTTATTATTTTATTTCATTTTCTCGTTTGCGTCATAAAACAAATTTTCCTCTCGTTCATTGAATCCAAATTAGAAATAAACGGTAAGTCTTCTTTAATAGTTTTCCTTTTTCTTCTTATCTACATGATTATTCTTAATTGGGCAAGAAAGGGAAAGAACAGACAACACAAAGACAAAGACGAAGGTAACAGGAAGCCACAGTAAAGCAAAAGCAACCTCGTAACACATTATTATTAAGATTATATAACATTCTTATTTAATTCTTGTTATGAGTAAAAGCCAAAGCCAACAAAAGCGTCACGTTTTTCCACAGCAAAAAAGCTTTACCAAATGCCGATTTTTTGTTTTGTCTACTATCGCAAAAGTAATACTACCACAGCCTTACTCACATTCACATCCAAGGATAAAATAAAATAGGGATCGGCCCGATTTCCGGGCATGATTATTTTGCCAGCATTGAATTGCAGGATTTACGGATAAAGTTACTTCTAAAGAGAAAAGAGAGCCTCTTTATTTCTCAAGAGGAGTTTTTTGGGATATCCTGTAAAGGTGAAACTTGATACGCCTCCAGGTAAATGTTATTACTTTTTTTTGTTTATGGCTTCTTCTTTCAACTCTTTCTCTTCTTCTTCGTCTTCACATTCTATTATGCTTTGCCTCAGCACAGACACATCATTATCATTTTTGTTTACCGCAACAAGATAATTTTCCGACTTTCCTTTCAACTCCTTTTTTCTTCTTCTTCAACATGTCAGTTACGTAAATTGAAACCTTACATAATTTCCTTCAAAAAGAAATAATATCTAAGTAACTCCATACTTTCCTTATAATATGTACACTGTCTCCCACACACACAAGAAATATTCATATTCCATCCCATTCACCGTTTTTCTTTTGATAAAACACGCACCATTCTTAAGAATTTGGTAAAAACAGTAAACATCGCATCACAGTTCGACTGCCAATTTTCAGAAACCCTTTACATCATCTTAATTACCCTATTGTGTGCGTGTGTGTGTGCTTCTGAACTACATCCAAAGTTACCTGAATGGAATCAAAGCAAACTTTTTTCTCATTAATTAGATGCCGATGTGTACTCGTAGTAAAGCAGTAAATAATACGGAATCTATTATCAAAAGAAAGTGGAAAGGAAAGTAGGTGAAGAACAACGAGGAGCCTTTTATAAATAGTGCTCAAGAAACTTTTTTATGTGTTTGTTAAAACAGTCAAAGTATTATTAGATTTATTGAAAGCTGATGTTGGGGAGGCTTGAATTACTTTTGCTATGGTGGTAGTGTTGAGTAATATTATTATTATTAGTCCATCTACTCACTTTCTATATTACAAAACTAATGGGCTTGCTTGCTGCTTGCTTGCATACACATAAAACTGGAGCCTGGCAATCTAAAACCATATTATTGCTCTTCTTCTTCTTCACCGTCTTTTTCATCGTCTTTTTCATCTTTTCTTTCTTCTTATTTTTTTACTACATCTGTTCTTTTGATGCTAATGCTGCTGAGGCTGGTAAAAAACTTTCTTCAATACGTATAGCAAAAATTTATAAGAAAGAAAGAAGCTGATTATGAGAATTTAGTCATAGTGTCGTGTCGCCGGCAGTTTTTACTTTTTTTCTCACCAAATACTGAACTAAACTTCGTTTTCCGAAAGCTAAGCTACATTGCACAAGCAGATCCTTTATTTATTACTATTCATGAACACATAACAAGACACCTGAATTCGTACAAAGAAAAAAGTAAGTGAGAGAAATGCCACCGCTGACTTTCTCTCTCAACAAAAAAGGGGACAGACAACAACAACAACGAAGACGACGACAAGACAAGGGAAAAGTCTTGTTAAAGAAAGAAAGAAAGAAAGAAACTTTTATTTTTACTTTACCTACTTTTATTTTCTTCATCTTCCCACACAAATACTGAACTAAACTTCGTTTTCCGAAAGCTAAGCTACATTGCACAAGCAGATCCTTTATTTATTACTATTCATGAAGACATAACAAGACACCTGAATTCGTACTCCGTACAAAGAAAAAAGTAAGTGAGAGAAATGCCGCCGCTAACTTTCTCTCTCAACAAAAAAGGGGACAGACAACAACAACAACGAAGACGACGACAGGACAAGGAAAAAGTCTTGTTAAAGAAAAAAGAAAGAAAGAAACTTTTATTTTTACTTTACCTACTTTTATTTTCTTCATCTTCCCACTCCAACTCCAACATTGCTTTTTCTGCGTGCCCTACACACCAGAGCAAGGTCAAACAAGTCAGTCAGTTTCTTTCTTTTTGCTTGTTGGAAAATACAAATCAGCAGCGGAACAGTCGAACTGGAGCGAAAATAACAGAATTTTCTTCTCTCTAAAAGGCAGACAATACGCATATAAGTAGATAGTTGTGTATATCTATTTAGACAAAAGTAGAAAAAAAGTATTTGAGGAAAGCCGCATCATCCATATCTACGTATCCACGAAAAGAAATTTACAGGAATGCCTATGCTCTTCGTTCATCATATAACATAAGACAGTTGGTTTTCTTCTAGAAACCCTGCTTGTCTGTCCTTTATTTCCTGTTTCTCTCTTTCTTCTGCTCTACTACAACAATATTTTATTCTATCTGCAGTCAAGTCAAATCCATTTATGTTCAATTTTTCAAAGATGGTAGTATAGTGCAACCAAGTATAAAATGTCGACATGAGCAGGAAATAACATTCTGAGCTGAGAGTTGTAGGCTTAACACTACTGACAGATAGATATATCATTTATGAAATATTCAGGGTGAACATTCCCAGAGAGGTAGTGTGTAGCAATAGTAGCTGACAGACAGAAGAAAACCGAACAGAGAAAGGTGCAGAAAATGATGATGACTATGATTGTTATTATTATTATATGCTTTTTCCTTTCCTCCCACAGCATTATTATAGCTGTGACATGGCATTTTCTCTCCTCGTTATTATAATACATTTTACTACAAAAAAACAAAATGATGTGTCGTTTAGAAAATGAGAGACACTATGGCTATGATATGTATACTATTATCATATCATAGAGATAGCAATAAACGGCCCGTACGTACGTTATTATGCTTTAGTTGCTTTTGTTCTCCTTTTCTACTTTAATCTAATATTAATATTTGTTGCAACAGCAGCAGCAGCAGCATTATATCATCATCTATCTACCTTGAGGGTAGAGAAAGAAAACGCTGCTGCTGTTACCGTTACCGCTCTACCGCTAAACATTAGCCTTCCGTTGTCTAATAATGAAATAACGGAATTGAGTGAAAGAAAGAAGCTTTGGCAGGGGCAAGAGAGGAGACATAGTGGCTTTATAGTCGACGGGAGAAGGTCATGTCAGTGTAATGGTATAAAGAATCTCTGTATGAACCAGTTCGGCTGTGATGTAACTAATGTCATTATATTATACAGAAGAGAAAAATTGAAGACGGGAGACGGGATGAGAGACGTACAGGATGTAACTGGTTTGTTAGCTTGGTCACAGTCACAGTCATGCACGTTTATTTTTCTTTAGTAATAATAACAGTAGGAAAGAGGCTGTCTTTTTTTCTTTTTGGTTACTATAAAAAAAGAAAAGGCAGTCAAATTTTTTTGAAGGAAAAGAATAAAGCGTGTAAAAACGTCATTATCTTTTTTGACCTGCTTTTAAAAAGAGAAAAGTAGAGAACAGAAAACAGAGAGAAAGGCAGACAAAAGATGTAAAAATAAAACTATTTACACAAAGAATAAGTTGTAAGTAGTTTTCAGCAGCGGCAGCAGTAGAAGCAGTAAAATAAGGAAAAGGGAACACAAGACTTATTATAGCTCAGCACAAGATGTTTTGCTTTCGCTTGGCTTGGATTATTATCATCGAATCGAGTAAAAAATAGTACTCGTACTATTCCTTTTCTCGTTTTATTTATACTACTTGTTTAAATGTCGTTTGACCTTGTAAAATACTATTCTTGGCATAGTAAGTAAGTAAAGTAAAACACAGGAAGAAGGTGAGGCCAGGCCTTTCGCATACATTTATTCCCGGATACTATCTAAAATCGTATCGTATCACATCACATACTCCTAATAATAATATTATGGAGGAATGGAAAAGAAAGGCTGGAAACTGGAAACGTAAACTTATATAGTTGTATGTGTATGTGCGCGGGCATTTTTTATGATCATATCAGCCTTGATTTCTCCTTTCTGGCTCATCTTGTTTAAGTTCTAATAATAAGGTTGTGTGTTGGTGAGTGTGTTTAGTGTGGAGTAGTCTGTGTAGTGTGTGTGTGCCTGTATCCTTCTTCTACAGTCAAGATCCACTACGTTCAACATGATTTATTGATGACTGGAACATTGCCACTATAAATTTGCGCTATCACATCACAGAATGCATTTCCACCAACTGGTTTGCTTCTTCTACTTCTTCAGAAAGAGAGAAAGTGAGACGGTTTGTAGTGGTGGAGGCAAAACTCGACAAAGTAGAAGTGGCAAGGCAAAGCAGCAGAAGAAGAAGAACAAACTGGTTGTGTGAGCTCGATGTTTTGCTTTCATCGTTTATGTGATGAGAAAAGAGAAAGTAGTACAGCTATTCCTTATCTCTAAGAAAACACAAATCTTTTTTGCATGGACTGTATGTATGTGTATTACAGCAGCAAAAAAGAAGAATATACTAGAAGAAGAAGAAACCAACTGATTTCTCCACTTTCTCTTTTTGAAATATTAGTGAGCTACTTAACTTGGCCGCTGCTGCCGTTGCTGCAGCAGCAGCGTTGATTTCTTCTTGTTTAAAAAGGCATGCTGCTGCTGCTGGAAGATTATATTCGGAGATAAAAATCCATGAGAAGTGAAGGACAGACGGCAGCATAGTAGCAGCAGCCAGCACTACTACTCCTCGAATATAATTTGTCGGGTAATAGCTTTGAGATTAAAACGTGCTTAAGCATCTTCCCCGATTCAATCATCCAACTTCTCGTCTCGTCTCATCTTTTCCTTTTCTCTTTTGGCTATTATTAGCTAGTATTATAGTATGCAAGTTTGTAGAGGAGTTTTCAAAAGGCTGCTGCTGCTGCTGAAATAAACCTTCTCCTCCTCATTCAAATGTTGTTTTAAGAAGAAGAAAAAATAATGAATCCTTTTGATCAGTATTTGAAATAAAAAAAGGAAGGCTTTTTTATCCCTATAACTATTCAAAAGATTTTATTTTATAAGTAAACATTAAGGCAAAAAGAAAATACGAAAAGTACACAATCTTTCCTTTTCTTACTAATCAGATTGAAATGATGCTGCAATATAGTTATGCTATGCTGCTTCCATACAATCAAAATATTTACTTAAGTAAGTTGCTTAATAACCTCAATAGTACTTCTGTAAAAAAGTAGAGCGGCTGGAAATTATTTAAGTAAATAAAACGCTCCCCCTTTAACCAACTCATATAATGAAACTAATCAATTTATATTCAAGAGGTGTATTATATATATATCGGTACGTACATATTTACCATCTACCTCGTTTCCAATTAGCGTGTGTGTGTGTGGTGCGGTCAAAAATAGAACAGTTACGAGTGGGCGGATCATACTTTACTGGAACTGACAGAACAGATATCTATGAAAATTTTCAAATTTATTAACGAAGACAGGTATTTGTTATCTTCTAAAAACGGAAAACTCTACACATTCTTTTTCTTTTCGAAGAAATATTTGGTTGTTGTGTGAGGTATTGTGCAACGTAACGTACGTAAAACACAATTTTAGTTCAGGTTTTATTAAGTACCCTTTAGCTACCCATTGTTTACCAAAAACTTGGATATGATGTACCTAAATACGTACCTATTAATGCCACGCCATTTTGTTTTCACTAGAATAATCCATGCGTGTTA
>JAHZNJ010000193.1:0-21133 GCA_027744475.1 Lepidocyrtus cf. sotoi NNG-2020
ATTTACTGAAGAGATAGGCAACTAGATAGTGTATATGTATGCTTTACAATTACACATACAAGAATACATATCACTAATGATAAGCAAGGTTGGTTCACGTCATGAATATTATGGAAAACTGTAGACAGAAACCGGTCGTTAAAAAGTACTGAAGAAATTACATTACAATGAAGTCATGTACTGTTTTAAAGTTGTCTAAATGTATGTACCGTACCGAGTAGTAAACCCGCTTATGTTTTTTGGTACACTCTGCTGGTTGCGGTTTGAAAAAGTCAAACGCATTATAAATTGCAAAAGTATTTTCACTGAACGTTTACTTTCTCCGTTGTAAGATTGGTTAGAAATAAAAAAAAATTGTAGGTCAATTTTGGTATAATCAATGCGTAGTTGGGATTTTTGAGAAGCTTCATCGATATGTTATTTGAAGCATCGTACTCGTAGATCAAATTCTCTTCTACCGACTTAATACTATGCAATATGCAATAATGGTTTCAAGAATAATTCTTGAAACACTAAAATGAACAACGTGAGAAAGAAAAAATTAACAGTTTTTTGTAATATATGATGTATATTTAAGCATTATAACTATATTGGCATTGGATCAATAATTTATGTAAAAACCACCGCAAGTAACGAACAAAACAGGAAAAAAGTAACAAGGTCTTTCACATCCAGACTTTCCATCTAATACATAATACAAGTAACTTGATGTTGTAAGGTTAATACTGACCTGATTTCCTTTTTATTGATTGATTTATTAAAATCAGATACGCGAATATATTACGCGAAACATATCAAAGCAAGCCATTCGCCTTCTTTCAAAGAATATAAATTGAAAAAGTGATTTTCATATAAGTTCTTTCAATTTCAACGGCTATTTTTTTACAATCTAGAAAGAATCTACTTTCTACTTTAAAATTGAATTTGTCTCTTTGAACAATTTAGGAATTTAAGTTTTTTCCTCTGTACAATCAGACATTTATCGAGAGGAGTTGAATTAATCCTAATTTAGCCACATTTTTATTTCAATTCAATAGAGAACTATGTAATATTGTAATACAATACAATCAACACTAATTTAATTCTAATGTAAGTATTGTTTGTATTCAAATAATTAATTCATCGCCATGTTGTTAAGTACTATTGTGTATCATCGTTAGTCGCACATTTTTTCATTTCCTTAATCCTCATTCCTCATATGATTTGTACATTCCGTGTCAAACTTTTACTCAGCTCCAACATTTCTTTGCTACCCATCCGAATCTAATGCTTCCTACTAGAAAAGCACTACATAAATTTTGCGAACATTCATGCTCACGCGTGCCCTCAATCTCATCGTGTGTCAATTGCCTGCTGCTGCTGTGGTAGTACATATATTCACATTCAGTCGTGTTCTATAGTTGGGGCGGATTTAACAATTTTTTTTTATTATACAACTTCATGATGATGATGATGGTTCTCACTGATCATCTAATGCTTAGCTCTTTCTTCTCCTTTGTTTTTACTTAGCAATTTCTTCACCGGCAACAACGGCAAACTCATTCACGCGTTTCTAACATTACAATGTAAACACTATTATGTTTAACAAGGCATAGGTACTTTTCTTATATGAAGCTTGTTTGAAAGTGATAGATTTTAACTCGATTTATGCAAAAGGACATTACACATATGTATACAAAACAGCAGCAGAGAAAAGAAAGTCTTGTCTTTCTTTTTCTCATCATGATGGATCTGTTTTCTCATGCTTCTTGCATGATAAACAAGGTAACTTTTTTAATGCATTGTATTGTGTGTGTGTCCTCTTCTTCTCCTCCTCATATGTGAAGCAAACTGGTGAATGCTTTCACTTTGATGTATTTTAGACATTTCTTCTTTTTTCTTTCACCCTTCACTGAATCCAAGTGTACTAGCTGCGTACTATTATGTATCATATGTATCTATGTTTCTCAATAATATTTAATACGACTACTACAGTGGTGGTGGTTGTTACAAATTTCAGCTCAAAGTTATTTGTCTCTGTTTCTTCCTTGTTAAGTTGCAGGAACATGATCATACAGACGACAACGACGACGACGATGTTGTTGATGATGATGATCTTCTTCACTTTCCTCCACTCCACGTTTCCTATTTGTATGCAATACTAATATAATATAGTGCGTTGTTTGTTGGTGTGCTGACTTAGGTAGTAATATTATAACGAAAGAAAAAAAAAAAGAAATCCTCTTGTATTTTTTGACGGAATCAGCCAATAACAAAAATATGTGCTGGTACTTACTTACTGGAGGATGGTTGATACACGACCGGTGGAATGAATGCCATGCTCTACGCTGCTGTTGCTGGTACCTATCTAGTATTATTCTCAATATTTGTCTCACGGGAGAAGAGAGAGGGAGAAAGAAAGTGAGGTGATGCTGATGGCATGATGTTTGTCGATCGGCGGTGGTGGTGGTGGAGAAATAAGATAAAGATAAAATACTAGTAAATAAAAATACAGAGGGAAGAAGAGTAGAAGAGGTGATTGGATGAATTGGTGGGGAGAGTGAGTAGCAGCAGCAGCAGCAGATGTGGAGGTCTTGAACAGAACAACACAAAAAATTGTTTCTTCTTTCTTCCTTTTTTCTTTCATGTCATTGTTTTTATTTATTATATCACTTTGTACGTACTAGACGAAGGGGCTACTTGATTTCCCAAAGTTGTTTAGCGAAAGGAGTTCAAAGACAAAAGAAGAATGAATAGATGTCTTCGTTTTTTACTACTACTACTCTATACATTTTTATCGATATATTTGTAATATGATTTTTCTTTTATTTATAGCGTAGTACGTAATACATGCTTTCTCTCCTCACTCCTCTCTGATATTATTATTGGTAAAGAAAAAAAGGAAGGAAAAAGAAAAACCTAAAGGAAGAACATTGCCGTTGATAGGAAAAAAGATGAAAAAGATGTTTTCTTTCTAAATAGACCACTACTGAAAGGAGCCTCTAAGGAGGAGAGCTACTAAACACGTATACTATATTATCAGCATTATTATTGTTGGAGAACGTAATATGAAAGTAATATTTACATTAGGCATGTAGTAGTGGTTGAAAAATATCTATATTATTATATTTTTTCTTCATTTTTAGCATTGATCAAGATATTTATGTATGTTCCTTGATTGTTGTGCCGTGTTGGTTTGATTCATTTACTTCAGAAAGTTTCCTAATATTCATGTAATGCGCGGACTACTACTGCTACGGCTGGTGCTGCTGGTCAGACAAGTTTCACAAGATGAAAGAGGACAGAGCAACATGCAAGAAAACGAGGAAATTCTAGCCATGTTCTTCTTCTTCTCTCCATTAGAAAAAAGCAATCTGAATTATTGCTACATACATGTCAGACATATGGCACACAGGTTCGTTTTGCTTCTATCGTAAGTAAAAAAATAGTCGTGGTGGTGTGGTGGTACACTTTTACGGTTGCGTAAAGCATACCTGCTGCCTTCCCAAAGCAACAACGCCAGAAACGTCGTCGTAGCTTCTGTATAGTCATCGTCGTAAATGGAAAAAAACCTCCTGGTTCAGGGTCCAGGGTCCTCTCACATGATGATGATGATGAAGATTGTGAGCAGATAAAAGTGGCATTGTCGGAATATGAAAAAGCATCGCACGTTTGTGTATGTTTTGGATGGGAGAAGCCAAGACAGTCAAGTCAGTATATCATCTATTAGACGTGGCGGAGAAGGAAGGAAAAAGAAGGTTTTGCTCGTATAAAAAATGTTTGTCGAAGTAAGAGTTTAGTTTAGAGGAGCAATTGCTGCTGCTACAGAACTAACTCACTCTTCTTTTTCTTCCATCGACACACATATGCCTACACCTTCTCTCTGACTTCTGAAACGTTCCGAGATAAAAGGGAATGCATGTCTGTGAGCTGACGAGGAAAATTCCTGAAATGGACCGTACATGTTAGTTTAGCATCTGTAGTGGATTGATGGTGAAAATCTCAAGATGGGAAAGGAAAGCAAAGAGAGAGAGAGAGAGAGAGAAAGAGAAAGTCAGATGTAGTAGGAGAATGGCAGCAGAGAGGTAATCTGTGCCCACTTGAATCTTAAAATTTTCCTCTACTTATACACGTTCAAGAGGATGGGAACGAATGAAATGAACTTTTTAGTTTTTTTTTGCCTTACTACTAGTTTTCGACGGGCATATCATGGAAACCAAATCTACAGCACAAATGAGCAGAGAGTGAGAAAAACAGGATACTATTTAGTTTTTGCCTGTGAATGAAAATGAACAGACTTCTGAGAACTTTGTTCAGATTTTACTACTACAAATATATGCAGAACTAAATACACATTGACTTGTGTTTGGCAATTAAAAAGACCGGATTTGCGTAAAACGGTTGTGTAGCTTATGGTTCTGTTCACATTACTTTACTTAAGCATCTTTATCATCAATTCTAAGTCCTCCTGATAATGATGGACTAATGGCAAACATGTGTAGTAGAGAAGGTACTAGAAGATTGAAATGCGCTGATAGTATTCGTAATCGGCTGCCAATAGAAGTCAGTGACTGTCAATACGACTGTCACACGGTTACCTTCAACTTGATTGTATAGCTTACATTTATAGTGTACCTACCTATCTACGCATATCACATACTTTATTTGCATTTTTATATGAAAGTATTTAAATTAATACTTGATAACTAGTTCCGTTGATTCTCTAAATTCTCTTTTTTGATTTTGAACACCTTCCATTGTATTTGCTGACATCAAAAAGTATTTAACGAGGAGGGTATTTCAGCAATAGAATTGTTGCTGCTTAAAGAAGTGTGATAATGGATTTTGTTTCTGAGAAATTAGATCCGAATTCAAAATGTGTTTTGGTTAACAACAAGTTTCGTTACTGAAAATTATGAGCGCACACGCCAAATAATAAATAGTATATAAAATATTTCATTGCACATGGAAGGACTGAAGCGATTGTTGTAGATTTCAAACCACGCAACGTGCCTTCAACAAAGTCATTAGTATTATGGAAGCCGTTTATAAGTAAAAGGAGTTGTTGCAAATTTTTTTAAAAAAGAAACTGAAATTTATTTTCTTACGCTCCCCCAAACAATCTACAGCAGCGGCACTGTTGTTGTATCGCAGAAAGTACTTACTTACTACCTAACGTACTTTACTAGATTGGTTGTTGGCTTGCTTGCTGGTCATATCATAGAAGAACGAGGACATAGTCAATTGAGTGACAGCAGCTGAACATGTCCTCTTGAGCAATCAAGAATGATGAATGGCAACAAATCTCTAAGGTTTTTCACCGCACTTACTTTAAAAAGGTGAAAGCAGATTGCCAAAGTTTTGGCAACAGAATGGAAAGGGAGAATATAGCTTCTACTACAAAATCATTTTTAGTAAGTGGACCATTGAGAGGGAGAGGAAGAAAGCTAACACATTGTCTTCCTCCTACTACAGGAAGGCGTTAGTGCTTTTTGGTTTAATTTTTTGTCACAGGAGAAAAGTTGAAGTTAAGGAGGTTGCTCTAAAACCATCGCATCGTTTGATGTGATGTTTGCAGTTTTTATTCATGATCCTACTACCACATTTATATGGTGAGGTAATAATCCATTTGTAATGGAGGAAATTTTTACGTTACATGAAGCAAACAAAATTAGAAGCGTATTTTTTAGAAATCTTTTGGCCTCCCAGTTTTAAATTGATAGATAGTTTATCTTCAAAAACATACATATCTGTAATTTGGATTTATGTTTAGGTGCTACAACGTTCATTATTTCACTTTTACATTCAAGCCTTGCATGCCCAGAATTAGCACAGATAAGTAGTAGGCGGTCAATCATTCAAAAGGCTAAAGGTTCAGTATCTCTTTCAGTGCTTCCTTTCTTTTCCCCTTCAATATAAATCTACTTTCCGCGCGTCTGAAAAGAATTTGAACGAACACTGACTTACCACTTGAGCCCATTTCTTCTTCACCTTAAATTTCTCCCATCGAAGAAGAAGAGATTTGTTGCAAGGAAAATGTAGCATCCTATAATAATAGTAGCACGCAAAAGTAATGCGTCTTTGTCGCGACCTGGTGCATACGCTATGCTACAATATACGTAGAAGTAAGAGCAGCTCAACTCTACTCAAAGAAATCACGTTTTTCGAGGATTTTCCAAAAGATTAGATTGATCATTTCTTGTGTAGCTCTCTTCTTGTGTGAGAAGAAGAGAAGGAGTAACACTAACACCATACCAGTAGTAGTTGAAAATAAAAAATAAAGGGAAAAGTGTAGATGTCGAAGGGAGAATGATGCTTCTTTGCTCACATCTTATTCTTCACTTCTTGATGACTAAAAGATCCTCTCGAATTTTCGAGTTTTCTTTCCAACAGTAGCATATAGTCATGCAAAAAGAAAATAAGTTGGAGAAGAAGTGAAAGGATTTTATTGATAGAACGTCCGTGCGCAAAAACATTTTTTATGTATTTTACCTTCTTCCTGTATGACTGACTGCTCGGAATGGTATAATATTATGAAGGTTCCTCCATAAACTATTTCACAACTATAATATTAAAGCGTTATAATAATATTATTATCAGAGATGAATGGGAAAGGGAAGTGAAAAAAACATTGATTTTCGTAATTTATTGTCCAGTTGGGATAAAGTGTTGAAAAAGATTTCTTGCAATTTCCTTCTGCTCAATCTTGTCGGTATTATAATAAAATGAGGTCATTTGGTTTAATAATATTTTATCTTTACTAATTGGTCAAACATTCTCTAAAAATGAGTAGTACCAATTAAATTAGTATTATTGAAATCATTGAATCATAACAGACATGATTTTTCCATGAACTCTCCCTCTCTCATGAATACGTTGTCTCCAGTCCTGTCCTATCTACCTACTTCTTATTGTCAATGCGAATTCTTTCAATAAAGTATGGAAATACTTCTGCGGTTTCCCACATTCAA
Source organism: Lepidocyrtus cf. sotoi NNG-2020 (assembly GCA_027744475.1). Taxonomy (NCBI): domain Eukaryota; kingdom Metazoa; phylum Arthropoda; class Collembola; order Entomobryomorpha; family Entomobryidae; genus Lepidocyrtus; species Lepidocyrtus cf. sotoi NNG-2020. The sequence goes on from JAHZNJ010000193.1 coordinate 6,951, forward strand.
ATTCATCATAACAGCTTCTTAGATAAAAAAAAAGATCAAAGGAAAAGAGCAGCATAGCAGAGAAGAACTTCACAAACGCACTATTTTGCTGTTGTTGTGTTGTGTGAGAGTCCGCCTGTGCCTGCCTCTCGGCAAAAATTCAACAGGGGAAATCATATAAAGGGATAACGCAATGTTTCGGTCGACCAGAGAACGGAAAAGGATTTTTATCCCCATCGTTTGCTTTGGCTTGGCATGGCAATGGCTTGGGCATAAGAATTTTATCTTAAAAACTTTCTCCTCAGAAAAAGAATATTCGCTTTCTTTATAGACTGGTTCACTGGCTGTGTAGTGTATTTCTATTTATACATAGTGATGAAATCCAAAGTGTGTAGTACATAGTACAAGAAAGAAAAATTCTCAGCCTCATAAATCATATAAATTTACAGAGCCTGCCGGTGAGCAACAAAAAGAAAATGATGTTGATAGAAAAGAAAAGGCAGCCGGCAAAACTTAAAGAAAGGAATCGTCCAAGAGGAAACTTTTTAAAGCATTATCATCATTACAAGGATGATGATTATCATCATCATCGTGATCACAATCATCATCATCGTCGTCTTCGTTCTCGTCATGAACATCACATCCTCGTCTCTTTCTTTTTCTCTCTTTTTTCGAACAGCTTTTTCTTTAGTAGTACTCTGATCTCAAAGGCTCCCGACGGGAAAATTCATTTCCAAGAATAAGAAGAAGAAAGACAGTTGGCTTTATTTTCTCCAACAGCGAATTAAGAAAAACTAAAAACGCGGGATATTTTATTTTATCTACTTCCCCTTCTCCTACTCTTACTACAGCCCTTCTTCTGCTTCCTTTCTTCTTTTGTGTTTTTTATTATTTTATTGGATAGTCAAAACCACGGGATGCAAATTCACGCCGAATTATGTAGTATTGCTTGTAAATTTAATAAGATGGCTTTGAGAACTCTATGAACTTGTGTTTAAAAGCAATAAATTTATTGTATGTACATGATGCTAACACTACATTACATGCATGGCAGCAGCGAGGTTTATTGCGTTGAATTAGGTATTATGCATGGTGGCATGAATAAAAATAAAATCCATACGAATAAAATGGGTCATGAAATATGTTCATTTAAATGACTATGAATCATATCATGAATAAGGAAATTTTATGACGGTCATCATCATAATTTAATAATGGCGCAATTTCCGGCTTTGTATCATAACATAACGTAACTTAAGAGTAGATTCTAGTTTCTCTTCTCCCACGACTTATAAATATCTTATGTGTGATTTAACACAGATGTTGCCCCTGCCGTTGCTGCCACTACTGCTATCGTCACCAGCACCACCACTTCCACTTCTACTGGAGGATGAATACTACGGTTATTATGGATTTGAACTTTTCCAAATGGCTACCGTTGTCTTCGTCAGCAGCATCAGCAACAGCACCAGCAGCCCCAGAAGCAAGTTTAGTAGCAGAAGGATCCGCATCAACACTACCAACACCACCACCGTAACCACAAAGACGAATGGGAAGATAAATGATGATGGGGATGATGATGGTGCTGCTGTTGTTGAAGAAATTGAAGAAGAAACGAGGAACTTGGGACAGGGCAGTAGTAGATAAGGCCGACTTCCTTGTGTGACAAGAAGAAGAAGAAAGGATTGGAGGAACAACACGACGACGGACATCATCACATCACATCATTATTATAGCTTGAAAGTAAAAGGACACAAGACGGACGACTGAGCTTACCACTACCAAAAAATTTTTATTGCAACTGCACACTGCACAAAAATTGCGACTATTTTTCAGCTACGTGTTCAATCAAAGGGGAAGTCATCGTCATCATCTTATATAAAGCAAAGCAAAGCAAAAATGTTGAATGCTGCCGTTGTTCGTTGCTTTCGGTTATGATTATGGATTATGGATATTATGCTTTTCTTCTTCCCAAAATCTAGTAATTTCTCTGGAGAAAGAATAAAGTTTACTACTACTACTACGCTGATGTTTTTCTACTGTAAAATCTCGAAGCTTACCCAACCAAATCATGATTCAGCAAAGATGTCGATGTCGCCCATTCACTAAAATATACTTCATCGACACAGTCATTATTTCCATCCTCATCAACATCATCGGCATCCGCATCGTCGTCATCCTAGGGCTGCTGTGAGGTTGAAAACACAGATCAGTCGTGATTGACATCGTTGATCATGATGACGACGAGGAAGATAGGCGGGTGGGTTGTTTGAAGGGATGAATGGGATGAAATTAGCGGAAGAAAGAAATAGAAAGCAACGTGTAGCAGAAGCAGCAACAGCAGCATTATAAACCAAAGCTGATATGAGAATGATAGCAGCAAAGTAAAAAGCATAATAGAAAAGGAAGAGACTGGTATCGACATTGTGCGTGATCCCGTTCCGGTTTCAATCCCAGTTTCAGTGAAAAAGGGAAGCAAAAAGTGAAATTGGTGGTGAGTGAAGTTTAGTTGAACTGAACAAGACTGAACTGAACTGAATACTTGTCATTATATCGCATCGGCGGCGGTATTATCGCCGTTTTCTATCACCACCACCACATATGATACATACATATTTACACTTGCTACCACCTCATTAAAATCGACAGTTGGGAAGGTTAACTTGTTATTTTTATTGCGTTAAGAAGAAAATGAAGTGTTACAAGACAAAAAGGTCGAAAATTGACGATAACGTCAACGGCAGAAATTCTATCCTACAAATTAAAAATTACATACTTGAAGTAACCGTATAGTTTACGATAGTGTTTTTGTGGATGCGGATGACGGTGTGATTATAAATGGGTCACATTTCCCCATCTGCTGAAAGTTGAACTGAATACTGAATTGAAAGCAAACTGTGGTTAGTTAAAGGAACAAATAATATTATTCAAATCGAGTCAGTCTTATGGAATAAAGGGCGTTTGCTTCAAAGGAAGAATTGCAATAAGTGAGGTCAATATACCACCACCTCTAGTCCACACCGCCTGGATTTGAAGTGGTGGTGGCTATTGCTGAAATCAATGCACACACACATGTTGAAGGCCAAATCAGAAAGGAGGAATTTTATTTCTAAAGAATAAAAGAAAACACAGACAGAAGAAGAGGTTGGAAGAGAAAGATTCATCATCATCATTACACACAACAGCATAGCAGCAGCAGCAACCCACCTTTTCATCTAAAGAAGAAGCTATCACTATTGAAATAAATAAAAGGAGGTACAAATCGCCCGCTTGACGCAGCAAACCTTTTTTTTATTCCTACTGTGAGTGGAGTGAGAGAGTTGGTCAGTGTTGCCTAAAATCACCCACCGCCATCGCCATCACCAACTACAAAACATTTATTGAGGAAAGATATACGAGGCGTATCCGTTGATCGATCGCACCGCAGCAATCTTTTATAATACTTTTCTTCTTCTTTTTCTTCTTTTTTGCGAATAATATTCATCCTTGGAAAATCTCTTCGTCAATCATCTCTCGCTTGTGTGTGGGGGTTACGTTACGTTACATTACGTACGCCAAGCCAACGCCAACTAAACCAACGACTGACTGACTGGTTGTCTGCTTTCATCACTTTTACATCAGCTGCATCATTATGGAGTCGGATTATAATATGGAGAGGAGTCCGTACTATGCTCAGGGGAATATGTCCAAACAGATTTATACCATCTCAGGAGATTTTATGGACCAATGGTAAGCTCCAACTAATGTATAAAAAATCTGGTGTTTGTTAGTAAGCTTAGTAATAAAATCATCACATCGTCATTTTCATTCTACTACACTAAAGTAAAGTTAATGAAAATAAAAAGTTTAAGAGTAAACGAAACCCAAAACTACACAAACGAACAGTTTATAGTAGTAACTTGTAGAGCTTTTATTGGAATAAATTTGTTTGTTGGATGGAATGGAAACTAGTTGATTTTCATTTCAGCAGTCAGAGAAATACTGGGAGAGCGAGCAAACTAAAATTCAATTTTACTGGAAATCAAAGGATTTTCTTTTTTTCTCAACAACAAAAAATAAAACGTCAAAAGTAGATATGAATTGTAAACAAAAAATATATTTTTCAAAGAATACTAAGCCGTCTTTCAATCTCGAAATAACTGTTATGGCTCCCAAAAGACTTTGCCTGTACTCTCCAGATATCCTCCGAAAAGTAAACAATTTTCCTTTTCTTTCCTTTTAGTGAAAACTTGCCATTTTTTCAGTGGACTGTGTAAAAAGTAAAAGTAAGCATAATATTCTGGATGGAAGGAGAAAGGAATTATTTAGAATGAAGACAAAGTACGACTACTACTATGATGGTTTATCCTTCTGGTTCATGTATGCTTTGTACGTACGTACGTTTGCTTGGCGAACGAACATGAACAGCAAGCAGCAGCCGTTTTTTATTTTTCTTCTTGGTAGTACATACAAGCTTAAGCGAAAGTCTCGCGCTTTTACAAACAAGTCGTGACATTACTCATGTAGCTGTAGCTTGTTGGAACTTGCTGGAGCTAACCTGCTTTTCATACCAGTCATTCCAATTCAACAACCTCCAACCGGTTCTCCTTTTGACTTTTACTGTGAGAATCTTACGATCCGGAAAAAGGATTTCTCACGCTCTCAATGCTCACTCAATTCCACTCTCTCTTTCCTCCGACTTACTACTACAACTGCTTTCTCTCTCTCTCTCTCTTTTTTATAATATTATTTTTGCTCTAAAGGAGAGAGCTATGAAAGCAATGAACCACAAAAAATGAAGTATTGTCAGAATTTTTTTATATGGCAGGCAGTAGTGGAGGTGGTGGTGGTGCTATTTCAAGCCAATACGCCTTCCATATCTAACAACCATCTTCCTCGACAACTACCCCTGCTGCTGATGTTCATGCTTTCCAAATAATAGCTTCAAAATAGCCCATTTTTCTCGCTGCAATATGCTCCCTTGTCGTCGTCACGCCGTACGTTATGTTATGTACGTAACATAAGAATAACAACAGGAATACCTGGGCAGAAGCCAAATTCCCTCAAAATAGTCCATATTTTTCCGTCACAATTGATAGTGAAAAAATACGTGAAACTACTTCTACTCTGTAAATGCTTTCTTTTTTTTTACATGCTCTGGTGAAGGTGTATTATTAATGCCAATATTTGCAGTAGGAAAGTGGTGAACTAAACGCATATTTATTTTTTACTTACACGGAGAGGAAACTAGCTTTATTTGCTTTCTCATGACGAGTATTATAAAACCTCCTTTGAGCATTGTATTACGTTTTCGGAATAGAGAATGGCAACGTTTTTTTTTCTTATTCTTGTTTGGTATCAGCATCAAGGGAAAAACACTACACACACACAGATCTAATAATTCAGTCATGCAAGAAAGGCATCAAAAAATGGGTTTCCAAAAATATATGGATTTTCTTCACTGAATGACTTGATTTCATTTCTTTTATCGACGAATGGAGCGAGAGAGAAAAGGTGAGCTGCAATTTTTTTATACGTGTTTTTTGTTAAATATAAATGGAGGCAGTATCAAAGGATCTTCCACCACCGTTTTGTATTTTTCTTTTACAATAACTTGCATTTCTTGCAAATTTTTCTCTTGTTTTTCCTCTCCTGTTTGTACACATGAATACACATACTAACGACGTTTTGAAGTTGACTGCGCTTTATCTTCTATTTTAAATGAAATGAAGGTGAAGAAGGAAAAGGTAATCAGGACAAAATGATGTTCAAGCCGTTTTTCACAGAAACCTTCTGTTGTTTGTTTGTAAATAAACACTACTAAAAAAAGGGTGAGAATAGATTAGTTTTATAGCATCAAAATGTTAAAACGGAAAAGCAAAAGTATCTGCATCGGTAGATAAAAGGAACATTAAATTTATTTTTCCAATAATTGTATTTACTTCGACGAGTGAATATACATAGGTAAATATGTTATCTAATAGTATTATTTTGGCAATGCTATTTCTATCCATTCCTTCCTTTCCTCTAGATCTTATTCAATTCATTGTTTCCCAGGTTAAGGTTCTTGTTGTCAGTTTCACGCCCACTTCCCTTTATCTATTTCTACCTTACGTTCTTTCTCTCCCTCTCTTTCTACTCTAGTCTAACAGGATATAAGAGGATATTCATTTGTCCAATAAAAGCAAATTAAAGTTTTCTTGTTTGCCTTGTTGTATGCAATTACATCGGTGAGGAAAGCGAGCAAGCAGCGAGAGCGAGGCAGGCAGAGAAAACTGACGATGCAGGTATTTGTCTATGATCTGTTCTAGCATTTCAAAGGTAAAACTTTGAGCGTTACCGTTACTATTTCGGGTATTCGTTTGTAGTCTGTATCTTGGAATTCTAATGAATATCTGTACTGTATTTTGTTGAAGGATATTCATTTGTCCAATAAAAGCAAATTAAAGTTTTCTTGTTTGCCTTGTTGTATGCAATTACATCGGTGAGGAAAGCAAGCAAGCAAGCAGCGAGAGCGAGGCAGGCAGAGAAAACTGACGATGCAGGTATTTGTCTATGATCTGTTCTAGCATTTCAAAGTTAAAACTTTGAGCGTTACCGTTACTATTTCGGGTATTCGTTTGTAGTCTGTATCTTGGAATTCTAATGAATATCTGTACTGTATTTTGTTGTTCGACATAATAATATTATCTTCTTTTTCGACGAGTGTGTAATCCCTATATACATGCATGGAGCTGCTAGTTAGATTAAAACGGGCAGGTAGACAGGTAAAACAGCGTTTGTAGGAGACAGGAATAAGCCATGACGAAAAATGGAAATAAGAAGTGCTCAACTAATATAATTTATAATCCTTTATGTTGTTTGTTAGTAGCTGTTATAGTACTTATCATTGTGAATTGAATTGGTATTTGGTATAAGCGATGTCATAAAACAAGATGATCAAGTAGAATAATATTACCATTAAGGATCATAACCGTTTACGTTGAAGATCCCAAATATTATTATGTATTTAGGTATTATAGTGTTTTATACTTTTTTCGCGTTATTGCGGCAGATGGACAATAATAGTGAGGCAGTGGTTGGTGGATGTTCTATATTGGTATAATATTCTGACTTGCCTGTAGGGAACGAACGTTTTGTGAAGGATTATTACTGTGTCAATTTTTTGACTTTACATACTACAAAATTTATTTTTATTGTGGTTCTTTCTTTCTCAGGCAAAAAGGAATATCATGTTTTGGGTACAAATAGAAGAAGGAGAAAGGCCAATAATATAAAATAGTGGATGATGGGATGGGATATTGGTAGGTATTTGCAGAAAACAGGAGTTTACATTTTACTGTCGGTTTTATCTATCGCTTAAGAAATTGTTTGTGGTCAACTTGAATGGTCCATGTTGCTCATGGGTGTGTGTTTGTGTGTGTGTTCTGTTCATATTTGTTGGCGTTGTTACCATTAAATTTTATTGCTACTCTTTATCTTTTGTTCCTTTACCCTTTCTTACCTTTTCACTCTCCTTTAATAAAAATAAAATACTGCTCCCATCTTGAAAGCCTTTTTATTGGTGGGTAGTGCTACTCAACTACCACCACCACTACTACTCCTTGTATTTGACTGGAATGATGAATAAAGCCAGAAAAAATTGAAATGAGAGAGGGACATTTATCAAGTTTTTTTCTTCCTTTTTTTTGTACAGAAAAAAGCTCATCTAACTTTTACCATTTTCGATTAAAATTCCGTTTGTGTGAATGTGTTTGTGTGAAAGCAATTTTTTCACATATAATTTTATTCCACTTGAAATACTTTGGAGACAGAAGAGAGCCAGCAGAGCTGAAGCAACTCTACTACTATTTCTTCTTTACATGCTTGCGCTTTTATGATTGTGGTTTATTTTTAGCGTGGAAAGAAGAGAATGCATTCGCCTTGCCTTTCCATTTCCACCAACATATGTTTGACGGTTTCCCTTGTAAAATTGTGATTTTGTTTTTTAAAATGTTCACGCTCTCGGATCTGCTCTGTTTGTTGTAATTGCAAAAAGCTTTGTGAGCCTTACTTACAACAGCAAGCTCCAGCTCCAACAACTTCAAATTTGTTATGGATATGTTGCTAATCCTCGTATAAGAATGTTGGTCACACCGTGCTAAGCCCGTTTTATGGTCTTGTTTGTGGCGAAAGGAGAAAGTAAGTGTTTTAAAGGAGGATGCATGCTCGTAGTAGATGTTTTCGTGAAAGAGAAAACACACATGGTTTTCTCTACTCTGCTGTGAGACTAATCGTAAGTGTTGTTGGTTTGCTTACCCCTCTGATTATGCTGACGCAGAGTGAAAAAGAGAGAAAGAAAGATTCAGCAAGGCAAGAAGAGCTCTGTTTATATGCAATACGGCTTAAGGAAAAAGTACAAATGTCAGATTCGTTTCCCCATTTTGAATAGCAGCAAACAACTTTCATTCATGAATACAGCAGAATCGGGTTACATACAATGTTTAGTTTGGAAAGAAGAGAGTTAGTCTGCGTGTTTGCTGCCAGTATAGATATGTGTGTTTCTTCTTCTTCAAATGTAGAGAGATAATCCCCAGCAAAATTAAACAACTTCAAAATCTTTCTTCCAATCCAGAGGAACTTAAGGTTGCTTGTAGTATGTTTTGGTTGTGGGTGTGTGGTTTTACTTAAGGAGTTGATGAAGAAGGCAGTGGCAGACGTGGCCATGCAAAATGCCATGCCATGTGTATGTTAAATAAACTGTAAGATTTACATAGAACAGCAGAAAAGCATAATATTATCTTGCATCATGTAGTAAGTAATGTAGCTCTTAAGAGCATTTAGTAGTGTTACATAGTTGCAGTTGTACTTTTACATTACTACTGAAAAGCTTGAAGGGAATTTTTATAGTGTTTCCATTGATTATATCCTGTGTGTATTCCGTAGAAAAGAGAAGAGAGAGAGAGAGAGAGAGAGAAGAAGTCTATTTCCGCTGCCCCTCCAATTTCCTTGGAAGAAGTTTGTGGTTTGGTCGTGTTTTTCTGAGGAAAGTTTTTTATTCTTCCTTCGTTGAAAGATTAAGGAAGGTAACGCCCATGGCAGAGAGAGAAAGAGAGCAAAGAATTACCTTTTGGAGAAGGACACTAAATATAACTTCCTCTCTACGGATACCTGTTCATATCAAAAGTTTTATCAACCTGAGGGACGACGGAATGAATATTATGGGAAATGGTATTTATGATTGGTTATATTAGTATTCTGTTTGAAAAATCTTCTACTTAAAACTCAAATTATGTTTTACAGCAGCATTAGGCAATCTATTTGAAAATAGTATCGAAAAAGAAAAAGTACTTTTCTTTATGATAAACTCAATATAAATGAAGGCCATAAAACTATTTACGTAAGAGGACTCAGAGAATATTACAAACGAGGTTGCTTGCATGCAATTCCAATTTCATTTACAATTAGCTTGAGCTCCACTCCACTTTATCTAGTAATCTTTTATAAACTCTCTAGTGCCAAAGGGTTAAAGTATTTTTTTTCTCATTTGTAAATTGGTCTCGTTAATTGGTATGAGTTATCATGTATGTGGTATTTATACACTTTCATTTTACAGCCTAATTACAGCATCGAGTGACTGACAGTAATTTGTTACTTTATTGCATTTCTAGACAGACATACGATATCATTACGTAAGTCATAAAAAATACATAAACTCGACCAATGAATATTTCATATCTACCACTAGTAACTGATTGATACGATACAGGTTTGCATTTTTGGCAGAATGTACGAGCTCGATTATTTGTCACATGCAAAACATTTTTTGTTCGATTTAACACAACACACTATCAAGGTTTTTACTGGTGTTTTGTGTAACCGAAAACTTGTCAGTATAGTAAAAAAACTAAAACAGGTTATAACTGTACCCTACTTTTGTTAATGCTTCAGCTCTGAATTTCAGATTGAATTTCTGAAGTCAGCAAGAAAGCAAAACACAGAAAACTGAAAAGAACCAATCATAGTACAGTGTATAGTACCATCATATAAATGCTTATCCACAATACTGTTCAGTGTTCTTTGGCTATTTGCATAAACTGGCGCACTGGAACTGGAACTCACCTTGCTTTGCTCGCTTTCCTTTGTGTGTTGTCGGTTGCAACTTGAATTTGAGTATAAAGTGCATGCAAATGAGGAAAGCGTGATCTGCTGACAATGCATGAATTAAAGGGTTGCTTGGTGCATTCGCATTGGCGCGTGTCACCAAATATTAATTTGTTGTTAGACTGCTAGCATAAGCGGTATATACAAGTACCTATGCAAATTAGCACTTTCTGCTATGCTCTATGTCAGGTATTATGGCTGGAAAATAAAAACTTTGTTTAAAACTTTAAAATTGACCCTTGCTTGCCCATGAAAAATTCCAAGCTTTTTCCTGTCACTGGGTCTGGACAATACATAATCGCGTAATGTTGCAAGAATCGTTGTCGTAATTAGAGGAAAGATTAGTACAGTAACAGATCTAATGAGCTTTTTCCTGTACGTATGCTCATCAGAAGAACAGTTGGTCACTTTTGGTGAATTATTAAAAGTAAAAGTTTGACAATGACGTATTTTTTGTGTCTCTGCATCCAATGTCCAATTAAAAAGGCCTCGTACTTACATTCGAAGCGAAGTATTCTTGAAGGGTTCTCCTTTGTTGAACAAAATAAAGAATGGTAAAACTTATCATCATATCCATTTATTGTCAATTTAGCATTATGTCCTGCTTTGTGACAACTTTTTTAAAGGAAAAAAAACGTAAAATGGAATAAAAGAATGTAACTTATGTGTATGCTTGAACCGGTGTCCTCCAACTTCGCATAAACATAAACTACAGAGAGAGAAATTCTTTTGTTTAGTGTAATTCTCTGGAGCCGCCTTTATCATGTTTTCAGCCTTTTTCAAAACTGCTAAAATCTACTTTTGAAAAAAAGTAAAAATGATGATATAATTTTGTTTTGAAAGCTCAAAATACTATCAGTGAATGAATATAGTAAATACTACACGTAGTAGGCTCTTCATCTTCTTTGCAAGTTTGTTATTGAGCTAACAAATCCAAGCCTATTATCTGCAACGAGCGAGCGGAGGAGTTAACCCTAGAGCAATGGAAGCCCATTTGAAAGAAGCAGGTAATGAAATAAAAAAAGAATGCACATTAACTTGTAACATTTTCTCTTGCTAACTACGTTTCTTAAAAGAGTTTTCTAAAGTTTCTCTTCTTTGTGTGTGTGTTGTGCGAGAGGTAAAAGATGGTCTTTGGTTTCTCTTCCACTTCATTTCCTTTTACTCTTCTTCTATTATACTCTTTCTTTACTACTTTTTTTTTGTATACAACCCAGTTTCTATTCTTTGTGTGATTCGAATCCATAATATGGTGATGGAAACGGAGAGCTAACTTTTATACAGGCGTCCGGTGAAATAGTCAAGTGATTTCCTATTAACACGCATTGTCCCACGGGAATCACTTTTATTGAAAGTAACATACTTTTTTCGTACACAAAAAAAGTAAGAAGGTACATCATTATTCCTTCTTTATATAAGACCAAGACCCGGACATGGATGCATAGGAAAAAAACAGGAACAGTAGCAAAAGAAGAGAAGTTAGCTTATTCGGCACGTTTTTACTGTATGAGATAATGACTCTTTTAAATTTTATGTGAAAAGCAGTTATTTACCTGCGGATCAGATATAAATTGTAACTATTTTAGTTACGTTATATGCATATGCACAAGCCAAACAAGCAGGAAAGGACAAGTAGTAAAGCAAAGCAGTTGAGCCGGAACGGCTATAAACTTCAAAAACAATTTTATCTCTTCGTGTATAATAAAGAAAGTTTTGAAAAGGGTATTCATAAAAAGAGACCTCAGCGAATCAACATTGTGGTAAATTAGAATAATCATAATATGGATTCTCCTACTACTACTATATACTTATGTTAGTAGTGTAGTAGTAGTACGAAAGAAGATAAATACCGGAAAAGCTAAGTATGCACGAGGATGCCAACTTTGAAGAAGAACGGAAAAATAAAAAAACACTAATGATTCCTTTTCAAAAAAAGAAAGTAGCTGACAAGGCATTCAGTTTAATAATTAATTACTATTATATAAGTAGAGAATACTATAAAATTTTGATAAAGTAGTTGGTTTTACTACTAACGACGAGGACGAGGACGGTGGCGGCCGGCGTAATAAAACAAACCGGAGAATAAAGAATCTCTAAAACTCACAATTAGAATGGCTATGGCCATATAAAAAAACTAAAGGAATTTTCTACAACTATATAGCAGCAGCAGCTTTCCAACGCAGGAAAGGAACAAAGGAAGTTGCTGCCGTTGTTTATGCTTTTCTCTCCCAGATGAACACACATTTACTTATTATAAGCTTGGTTTTGTGGCATTTCTCTATTACACTTTCACTTCTCCTACTACTACAGTTGAATTCCTTCCATCATTAGGTGTTTCCTGGAGTATACATATGGTGGTGGTGGGTGACTGTGGGGGAAGACCTTTTGTTTTCGGCCTGTTTTATATCCACACACAAAGACACTTGTATTAATAAAAACGCATTACACACATGGTTTAGCTCATATCCTGATTTCCCTCATTTGTACTACTACGGCTCTCCTAAAACATGTTAAAACTAAAAGAGGAAATGAAGAGAAAGGAGTTTTACCTCTCTTTGAGCAAGAGCAAGTCCTTCCATACAACAAAAGCTCATTTCTTTTGGGAATCCGGCGATATATTTGTATTCGGATTTGTTTGGCCCTCACTCTCTCTCCACTCACTCTCCAGTCTCCAATCTCCACAGTTGTTCTCTTTTATAAACACATGGCATGTACTACTACGTACTTATGTACGTAGCCACTGGTATTTTGTACAAGAAAGGAGAAAAAATTTATGTTGTTGTGTGAGATAGATGGATAGCTGCTCATTAGCGTGCATCACAGTTTCCTTTGTCTGCTGTTGTCGTTTGAAATAAAAAAGGTCTTTCGGCTGCTGAAGTGGGTGATGGTATTACCGTAAGTAGAAAGTAGAAAGACAGAAGAGGAGAGTAGCAAAGGCTTTAGAATGGATGGGAAGGAAAATGGACCGTTGATTATGAAATCTGTTTGAGGCTAGAAAGTGTATAAATCTTAACTTCCGTAAACCCACACTACTACAATGCTCGTGTTCTTTCTTTTGAAGATATAGCAGTAGCATCGCTGCGCTGCTGCCATCAGGAGACATATGAATATGGAGAAAGAAGGAAAAGGAAAAAGGAGAAAAGAATCAGGAAAAAAACCTCAGCAGCAGACACAGCTTTTCTTTTTCTTCTACATAAATATCTCTCAACAGTTTTATTGAGCTTGTTAAAGAAACGGCAATTCTTCAATAAGGCGCACGGCACAGACAAAAGTTTATTAGATACTGGCTAACCATCTAAATACCGGTTTTAACCTGAGGTATTTTCATGTAACTCTAAATAGGATGAAGGAGGAAGCGCGAGAAAGAAAGAGAGAGAGAGAAAGTTAGATGAAAATCAAATTTTTATCTTACTGCTACTGCTTCTACTGCTTAAGAGTATTGGGGTGGAACGGTGCACAGGATCATTTAGAATTCCATTTAAAATATACAGCACACACAAGGGAAATGGATTTAGGTAGCTGGAAAAGGCGGAGAATGTGAAAATCAGGTAAACACATATAAACTGCCTACTTACAGCACCACCCCAGAAGAGTCGGACCTCAATTTCATATTATATACTTACTACTGCTTACCTCTTGTTGGAATTGATAAGCAAAGTAAATAAATAATTCAAAAACAGTTTAATGGTTTTTATATAATAAAGCAAACTGGCTTGGCTCTTCTCAAAATGCATAAACGAAGAATGGACGAACGAACGTGTGCATGCAGATGGTTTCTTATAAAGCCATAGTAGGCTAGTAATATAATATTATGTCCCAGTGACTTTTTTCTTATTATTACCTAAAGCTTTCTTGGGACAACAGGAACGGAATGGGTTTTTGGAGAGCGTGGTGGTGGTAGTATGAAACGAAAGGTAAATACTATTCGTGGAAAGGTTAAGGTATACATATTATTACTAGCTTGAACGTAGTGAAAGCTAGTCATGCGATTAGTGCTTTTGTCTGTCCGTCTGTCCGTCTGTCTGTCCGTCCGTCGGCACGATAACTCTCGAACGACTCAACGGATTTCAATGAAACTTGGC
>JAHZNJ010000194.1:0-16099 GCA_027744475.1 Lepidocyrtus cf. sotoi NNG-2020
CCCGATTCATATTTTAGTGATCAAATAATAAATCATGATACATAAAGGCAACCTCAATGTTTAATATTATTGGTGAATTTATTATTGGAGCATGATTGCTTAGCATATTTCAGTACGTAAGACTGACTATATTATGCATTTTAATTTATAGGGAAGGTACAACCATGTCATACATCCTAAATAATTAATTAAGAAACTTTCCATTTACGTATCAAACCAAACTCAATCTAAATTTTTTTAATCCTTTCGTGCTAAGAGCTAAAGGCTAGGCTCATTGCTCATTGTATGCAACAATAAAGGATTTTGATTCCCAGTTTCGGATTTGGTTTAACAAAACGCATAACAAAAGAAAACTCCACCAATATAAGTAGGCCAGCTTAAAACGCATAAAATCAACCCTCTTCAGTTTTCACATTTCAGAGTATAATGGAAATAACTTTTTATGTAGTAGCAATAGTAAGGAATAGTAGGGTTTCTATTGTATGAGATGGAATAAGATACTTTTTGTATGACAACTCTTGCATCACTCGAGCATTACAAGACAAGTGTATTTCCAATGAGAAGTTTAGTTTTTCGTTTTCTTCCCCTTTATTTCAATTTGTCAAATTGATTTCTCAACCTTTATTAGATAATTTCAAGAACTAAAAGTGTACATCATTGAAGAGGATTTTGGAGTATATTCATCCAATGTAAAGACCACATCATCATTATCATCATCATATTCAATGAGAATATCAATGCAAAAGCCACTTGCAATTACTTCAAATGGACTGGATGATCCTACAAAAGTGGCTACAAGTACCCTTCATCAAGTCTCATATATAAACCCATATATTTTATCCATAGGGAACTGACTCAAATATTATACTCCTTTTATTCTTCACTTCATCCTTATCTCAATTCAATCCTCATTTCTGTCATTTAAGCTGTATAGCTGGCCGCAGCAAGACTTATTATTCCATGCAAGAGTGAAAATTTACAACAAAAATATCATCAAAATCCATACGAAAGAATGAAACAATGTATAAAACAATCATTTCTCATCCTCCTCCTTTATTCATTCAATTTCATACAAATCGCTGTTATTATGTAAAAAATTCCTTATGCCGCTCGCTAACATCATCCCTTCATCCCTTCATTGAATACTTACCACTGTTACTACAACTGCAGCATAGCGTAGGCTATACTCGTAAAACCACTTTACTCCTTTCCTTGCTTACATTATGCATTCATAAAAATAGCAGAAGAAAATGCAACGTTTGGTTTGGAGTGTTTGAAGGAAGAATACTTTAAAAAAAACTTTGCCAATCTTCACTTACTATTAAACAAGTAGATCCGCATCCGTTTGGTGCAAGAACGTACTAAATATAAATATACGTATGTGTAATGCAGGCCATAATCTCAGCAGTTCCACTTCCACTCTTCTCGTCAGTCTCTGCCGAAAGTACTGGAAGAATTTCCCTGGAGTTACTATTCTGATCCTCCTTCATCATAATATTCCACTTCAATCTATTGCATTGCATGCATTGAATGATATGGATTCTTACATACAGTAACTCTTTCCTTCCCTTCTTCCTAATTCCTAATGTATCCTATCCGATCCGATCCCTTTGTTGCTGTGTCTCAAAATACCCATAGGCAGGCATCTGTATGGATGGGTGGATGAGTGAGTTCTGCGGTTCTGCCAGGGTACAACTAAAAACTCGCAGTTTTAAACCCGTAGCTACAACAACTTTTCCAGAGCTGAGCAGAGCAGAGACTTGATCTGTATGGTGGATGGAAAAGGAAGGCAAAATAGTAGGCACAACAGCAGCAGCAATGAGCAAAGTTGGTGTTGCTGGAAAAGAGAAGGACAAGTTTTTCTTCTTCATTCAATGAAGCTTGTGAATAGCCTAGGCAGACTCTTAGCTCTTTCCCATCCTAAAAATCTTTTCGAATTATTTTCCTTCCCAGAGCAGAACATCGTCAGTGTTCCTCGTGGCTTTGCTGGATGAACATCTACCGTTATTGTGAGCTCATCGGACAGAGTTGTTGCAACAACAACATTCAACCAACACGACTTCCTCAGACATTGTGTCTAGTGTTTTTATTTCAAGATTGTTGTAACTTTTTTCGCCCTTTCCTATTGCCACTACTGCCACTGTTTAATAGAAAATATGTATATACAGTAACGAATTTCATTCTCATAATCATTTCATCTTCCTAGTCATTTTTATCAAAAGAAAGTTCTTATCCATACTGTATCTATATATCTATCTTCTTGACTCTGACGACATGTTTTACCTGTTATAAAGGTTGAAGAGCAGCGGAAGTTGTATAAGGCACATCATTGACAATTCCTCATCAGATGGAAAATATAGAGAAGGAAATTTCATGAAAGAAAAAATACTCCTTTCTACCTGAATTTTAGTTTTCAAAAGGAAAACAAGAAAAGTCATAAGGATAAAAAAGAGGGTAGTAGAAAGAGAGAGAGAGAGAGAAAAAAAAGCGAGACAGTAAAAACGGACATGGTCAACAACAGTGTAGCACTTTCATCAACATCGTTAACCGTGAGCATCTTTATATTTACCTACCTGTTCTTTTATTAGCTGTAAAAACTTTCTTTCGTAATAACACAGGGGAAAGTAAAGTAGTAACTCTATGCATAGTAGCAGTACTTTTTCTTCTTCCTAGTTCCTTGTTTCTTTCTTTTATACTCTTTTCCTCAAGAAGAAGAGAAGAAGTAGTGTAATATACACACATTCATACTTTTTTTCTGGAAAACTTATTGTCACAATATGAGTTGAGCAGTAAAAGCTATCATTACGTTCTTCCTTTATGATGAGCATCCTCCTCACTCACTCACTCATCCTCTTTATAAAAAACTTTTTTACGAAGCCTCAAGAAACGTATGAATTAAATTGAAAGTAACCCTGTGGGAATCCTTTTCGCTCAGGAGTTTAATCAATCTAATGGATCTCAATTTGTTTCTGTGTACTGTGCAGTATAGTAATAGTCTGCTGCCCATCTCTCTGCCTATTGCTGCATCAAAGTGAAAAGAAATATGGGAAGTCATGCTTTTGTAAACAGTTGTAAAAGATAACTGATGGTGGTCGAACTCGAAGTGCAAAGAGTAGAAAGTGCTGCTGCTATGTTGTTGGCGTATATATTATGATGATGAAGCTGTGCATTAACAGCTTATGAAAAATGAACTGAACTGAACGTTATTATATTGCGGCCATTTATTCGCTACTAAAAAAAATTCGAAAATTGTCTAGTCTCTTCCAATGACTTTGAGCATTGCATTGTTGTGAATAGTGAAAAGTACCAGACAAAAAGAAACGTAGAATATTATGGTAATTGGTAACTGAAAAAATTCACCAAATAATTATTGCGTGATCGAACAAACAGACATTTCGTTGGATTGCGTGTTGTGCGTAAGCTTCTAGAAGTACGCAGATTTTGAATCAAATAACATTTTATTAATCAGTGCTTAGTAATTGACGTTTCTACACTTCCAGAACGAGAGGGTGTAAGTAATAATACCACTTTACACTCTTCATTATAATAATTGCGGAACGCTCAACAAGTAAGCTCCACTCAGCCATTATCATTGTCATCATCATCGCAAAATTCATTAACCAACCAACCAACAACGTAAAACGCAGCCAACCCTAACAGAAAACAGGATAATTAAATTGATTCTCTGCTGCTGCTTGTTTGTGACCACCTACACAACAACGCAACAATCTTTGTCATCAAACGTTGATGTTGATGAAGGAAGAGAGCACGATAGATTCTGTGGTAAGTTTTCCCATTAAAATGCTTATGCTGTAATGAGTAAAAGTAATCAAGAGAGCCATAAAAAAGAACGAGTAATAAATCCTTCTCCATCTCATCACATTATTTTACACTGCTCACTTGAGTGGAACTTTTTGAGTAGCCTCTTGCCCATAACATGAAGTATGAAGCTAGGCTCCTTCAAAATGAAGTGGTTGATGATGATCGTCGTAATGGAGAGGTGGGCATTACAAAAAAATTGTCTTATTTTCTCCATTGAGCCACTTTCACTTTTCAGTTGCTCTTTTCACCCTAAAATCACTTTTGCTGTTATTTTAGGTTTCCATTATTTTAGCAATATCATAATGATGTGTTTCCAATAATAAATTACCCAGCTAAACCAACATTGCTCTCCTGGTGAAAGCAGAAATGTATAAAAAAGTTAGTTTGGTTTTAGGCCTTGAAGTACACGAGTTCTTGGCTTCACATATCAAGTGCCATTATTGGGATGGACACCACATCATCTCTAGAAAACATACATTATTACGGTAATTCATTTCGGGAGGAATTCAGAGACAGCACGAGATACCAGTTTCATTCATTTTATCATCATACGTATACCAGAATCAGGCAAAATTGCTGTTGAAGTTTATCTTTCGTGATAATGGCAGAAACGCAAACCGTCTGGTCTGTGTAGTTTGCCCGTTTTTTTCAGAAAAGTTTGCAAATTCATTTATTATGCTGACCTGTGAGAAGGAAACTATACTTACATTGTGTGGTCAGTGTAAATATTCACGCCCACAAGCGCATGAACCGCTTCTTTATCAAATTTTAGAAGAAATTTGTTTAGTTATATATAGTTATGTGCATGCTCGTGATGATGAGTAGTTTTAATTAGCAAACACGCACACTTCAGCTTGAGTTTTTGACTACTTTCCTTTCTCCACAACACGACACTTCATAATCAATCAAAGTGTGTGGAGAACTTCATTAAAGATAACTAGTATTAGACACATAATACGGAAAGTTTGTTGATTTAATGTACTTCAATTTCACACAATCTCGTTACAATAATTAACTATGATAAAAATTATTGAGCCCATTCATTGTGTTTGCCTACTTTAATGTACCTTTTTTATTCTTGTAAATGGTTTGCAGTATAGGTACTTTCTGGGTACTTTCTCTCTGATGTTTTATTTTTATACAGACTTTAATTTGAATTTTCAGTTCAAGAAGAAAATAATAAGATAGGGAATTATTAATTTAAACTACATAGAATCTCATATATTAAAAGATGTAAGAATTCTTCTACGAATTTCAGCTACCTTTTACTTGACTTTGAAAACATTTAAAGGTGACGACGACAAACAACAAGAACAAAAACAACTCTGTAGAAATGAGCTTCTTCAAACAAATTCTGAAGCTTTATTAAAGGAAAATAATTTGTCCGATTCCTTCTTACAAAAGGGAAATACTTCTCTGCATGAGAGGAAAATATTATTAAGAAGAACATAAATATAATGCTTCTGAAAGCTGAGCATTTGCCATTGAGCATAGTAGAATAGTCAAAGTTTTCATTCATCCTCTTCCTCTATTCAAATATATGTACTATATAAAAACTGTTAAAAAGCTTCGTTTTCATCTAATAACATCAGACAAAACACAACCTGTAGGACTTGTTTCATAATCCAGTGATCAAAAAAGGCTCCTTTTGAAGAACATGATATCAAAAGTAAGAATTCATGTATGCGTAAGTAATGAATGAATTTCCTAACGATCAACAAAAAGTCAGCAGTAAAGTAAAAGTAAAATACAAGTAAAGTGGAGGTAGCAAAAGCAAACGGTACTATTGTAGAAAAAACTAAGGAAGATATTTTCCTTTTAGATAGACAAGACTGACAAGGAGTGAAAATTCTACTCTACCGGAGAAAGTTTTTTTGTAAAAATCTCCTCTTCTTTGCATGCAATCTACAGGCAAGCCTTCCGAAAAGTTTCTTGTGTGTGTGTCGCTCTGCTGTGAATATTATTATTACACTACCTTTGCAGGTAGAAAGATGAAGAAAGAACGTCATTATTAATTTACCAACTGTTCATCATCTCCTTCTCTTCCAGTTAAACTTGTGAAATGAATGATTATGTTGCTGCTTCTGCTGCAGAGGAGGAGGAGGTGCACATTTACTGAAAAATAAGCTACCTATACGCTTTCTGTTCGTACACAAACAATTTTAAATACAGCACAGCAGCGGAACAAGAGAAAGTAACTAAAGTTTAGTTAGATTTAAAATATGAAGAACAGTATATACGAAAGAAAGAAAGAAGATAATGTAGTTGCAAAAGTTAGGATGGCAGAGAAGAAAAAACTTGTTTCGAAACTGTAAAATCTTTTCCTTGAGTACTAACTCCAAATTTACCTTGATATTTAAATGACTCAAAGTAGCGTAGTTTGTATCTCGCCGTTGTCGTCTCTCTCGCATCATCCTTACTCGTTGCCTTTTACCTCTTGCCTGCTGCCGAAATGAAAACAAGCACAACGAAAAGTGGAGGAGAAAGGGAAAGGAAGAAAAGGGAAAGTAAAAGTGTGAAAATGAGTATGAAAATGAAGTGCGTATTTGAAAAGAAAAGGTACTTTAGCAGCAGGCATCATATAATAATAAGTAACTGCTCTTACTTTTCGTTGAAGTCCTTCTAAGCATAAAATATTTCATTTCATGCATATTATCACGGTTTGTTTTTCCGTGTAGCTGAGGTAAAAGTAAAACTCTATTCTATAAGACAGGGTAAGCACCAATGGAAGTGACTAGTGCTGCGTACAATAATAATAAAATGAGAGACTTTAGATTTAGACTGGAAAAAAGAGATGAACGATGCGTATCGTATCGTATCTTCATTTTCGTAGTAACGTGTGAGGATGACTATAACTAAATAGGTTTGTTTGTTATTTTTATTATTATATAACGGCAATAGCCAGTTCAATATAACCTAATGGCTGTTGTTGTAGTTTAGGAAGCTGTGCGTGCGTGAGCTATTCTTGTTACTAAATAAGATGGTAATTCTAGTTTGACTTTAATTTCATGGTATCTGGTTTGCATATGGTTTGCGTCTTATACCTTAGTACTTTCACCACATAACGACTTCTTAAATATATAAAAGCCTCTTCCAGGTTACTTTCCACTAAAGAATCTAATCTTCTTACTTTGCGGATACGAAAACTAAGATTGCAGAGGAGATAGTAGTAATACGAATAAACGTACGCACCTGAGTTGCGATTTGCAATATGAACTATTACTTTTACTTTCATATTCGAACTACTAGGGCCGGAGACATGTACGTAGGTAATCCTCCTCCATAACTTTACTAAACTCAATTAGCTTTAACGCAAATGTGTTATCATTTTCCAAAAGTTTCAAGGAAATGGAATTCGTTGGCAAAGACATGGTTGGTTGTTAACCAAAGTTTCGCCCGTTTGGTGCTAATTTCGCCAGAATTGAGTCTGCTCATTCATATATAATGTTGACCGATACATACACGAATAAACAAATAAAAAACGAAAGGCTAATACGGACTCACACACACTCTCTCTCTGATGAAGCGTGTCTTTTGAAAAATCCAATGTTGAGTTTTTCGAAACACCAATTTTAAAAAGGGAAGCAAAACGGATAAATTCGAGGGGTAGATTAACGAGATACTCTAAAATGTGAGTAATTTGCAATACTGCGGGGAAGATATCTGCATTGATATTAAAATTTTAAAATTACAGAATGGTTTGTTTACTTTTTGCACAAGTAGTTATCGAGATCGAGCAACTACTGTTGTTGTTCCCATCTCTTCTGTCTGTCTCTCTCTCTTATGTATTTAATTTAACCCTTGAATGAAATCAAGAAGGGTTATGCGTTTATGCCCTTCTCTGTCTACCTCAATCATGAAGCAGAGGAAGGAAAGCTTTTACGATATTTGCATTATACATTCATATAAAGGAAAGCATACATCATCTCATCATGCATGACTCTATCAACACAGCCAAGCCAGCCACACGCGTAACCATATCTCTCCGTTCGTTCGTTGAAGTGCCTCCAAAAAACCCAAATCCTTCTTGAGCACTGCTGCTGCTTTTCCCAAAAATTTCATTGAACCGGAGGATGAGCGAGGAGGATACTTTGTGAGATAAAGAATGAAATAACCTTCCACCAATACCAAATAAATTTATACTGAAATTCTGAAGCCTTTTTATAATATAAATAACTGTATCACTTACCACTGTACGTCAAACAAACTAATATTAAGCAAACCACGAATTCCTTCCCTCTCTCTCTCCCTTTCTCTCCCGTTTTTTTTAGAAAATATTCAACATCATCGCATAATATATCAGCTAATGCTGAAAACGTTGAGATTCTTCTTCTGAAGAGAGAGATATATTTATTTTGCTAAGGATCCACAAGACTTGTCAATCCTTGCATAAATTTTCTTTTCAGCAGAAGCATTTTAGGATTTCACATTCGTTATGCGAAATGTAATATATTTTACTGTAGTGGTTCTACCGCTGCTGCTGCCATCCATTTTTTTGGAGACTCCGCCGTGTATAAAAAAATGTGGTGGTGGTGGTGAGTTGTTTCAACTTCAACAAAGAAAATTCATATTTATGACACGTATTTATTATATACTGCCGTACTCAACTCAACTCAAGAAATAGAAATACGAACGACGACGCGGCATTTGTATTATCGAATACCCATGATTTTCATTTCATGCATAGATATTATTTATCCGTGTAGTAGTATTTCAAGTTTAAAGCCATATTTGAATTGTTATTTATAGATCTAACGGGGAAGATATGATGATATGAACTAAAACACACTTAAAAAATATTATTCAAGGGACGTAGTATAGGAAGTTTACTTACGTTATAAATATATTACTTTTTTATTTTATCCGAGACTAGCATTCCTGGGAATCTCAAAACAAGGATGTGAAGAGCTATCGCTGGACAAATATTTTCACTTCGCTCGTTCGTTCGTTCGTTTCTTCTCTTTTTCGTTGTCTCCGCTGAACGAAAGGGATGAATTTATTTTCATCCTTACATATTTCCGGTATTTTATACATTCATACTTTCTCTCTCATCCATCTGCCAGCGTACATATTATACCTACCTATTTCTATTCCATGGTGTGGTGAAAGTGAAAGTCAGCTCTCAACTTTTTGCACATACCTTCACTAGTCGATTCATAAATCGTCGACCTAATACCCTAGAGCTCCAAACTTTTTTTTCTTTCAAAACTATCAAAGCGATAAGCTTTCATATGGAGTTACAAAACTCTACTTATTTGATACGTGGAAGGTATACTGAGGAAGAATATCTTATCTCTAGAGGAGCGGAGCCCGAAAGCACAAAAAGACGCATCGTGTCAAAAAAAGCAGTGTGAAAACACTAGAGCAAAAATATCTATTGGAAAGAAAAAAAGAGAAAAAAACTGAAAACCTCCAAGCAATGATATGATATGTGGATGCAGAATGATATCTTTGATATCTCAGATTAAAATCATGTGTGGGTGGTCGGAACGGAAAGTTTGTTTAAGTGAAAAGCTGAACCTAATATTATGGTGGTGGGTTTACTCGAATAATATCTGTGCCGGTCGAAACAAGACGTTCCCCGTCAAACGTCAACTGCATAAAAGAAGGATTACTTTTTATCGTTTCAACTGGAAAATAAAAAAAGTTCGTTTTTGTTCCAAACTGTAACTTAAACCAATGTAACTTATGGATGTATGTAATTGAAAATATCTAAATTTAGTGATTTTGTACCAGATTTTTAATGTTGAATTATCAAATTGTTAGCAAATTAGTTCCTTCTTTGAACAAGAAGAGAGTGGCCAGATTATTACGGTAAAAGCAAAGTGAAACTGTTTAACGATTCCTTTTTTGCTCAAGATGACAAAAATAATTTCGTTATTATTAAAAGAAACTGTTTGGTCTCTGTGTACACGTGTCCTCAAGAAACAGCTAGGCTTCTTGTTTCTTGTCTTGTCTAAAACTTTCTCGACCAGACAAAATTCCTCTTTGGTATATTATTATTGTTTAATGGTACTGTCTTAGAAAATGGAAAGATGCTTTTAGTCTTTTTACTTTTGCTTTTACTAAAAACTGATTCAAAGCAAGATATGAGCAGCAGAACAGAACAGAACACTGTTGTGTCTTTTTTTTAGTTATTATGACACAGGAAACTATTACCCGTCTTATACCTTGTTTCTTGTTTGTTGGAAGCTATTAGCGTTTTGAAGGGTGCGTGCAATACAAATTGTATTGTATTTGGATATTGTGTTTACTTATACGTGCTTCCGCACGTCAAATTGTAATAGCAGCAGTAGTAGCAATATAAAACTGCAATGAAGATATAATAAAATATATGAATCCTATCCTTTTTCTCTCCCTTGTGTGATAGAGGAAACATAAGTTAAGTTGAAAATTCCTTACCGCATTGCATTTTTGAATAGCTTCTTGATGGACGAAAGGAAAGTACACACACATATACACATACACACGAGGACTAAAAGAAGAAGGAGAAGAGGCATCCTTTTCAGGGTAAAAGAATCTCTACCGCTACTACCACTATTACTTTTACAAGAGCAGGAAACAACCAAACCACTTTCTTTTTTCCAGGAGGAACGAAGAAAGCTGTAGCCAAAATTGAAATGTTAAAAATTCATTGCACACCACCATCATCCGCAGCAGCGGCAACAGCAACATCCAATGCAATCTTTATGTGATGTCTTTTCTTTATTCTTGCTTTATGTAGTATAATGTTACATGAAGATGGTGGATTGTTGGTAAAAATGCCTACGTGTGGTGGTGGTGGTGGGGATGTTCCTTTGTGAATAAAATACGTTCTTATTTTATAGTGAACGTAGCTTTCACAATATTATGAGCCCAAAAGGAAGCTATATACATTTTATTTAGGTTTACTTTGTTACTGGAAATTTCCCTCGGCAATTTGTTTAGAACAGTTTCTTCAATATGTACATATCAATGTGCCTAAATTAGTCTTACCTTATACGAAATGTGAAAGTACGTTCATTGTTGTTGTTGAGTTGATGATGATGATCGTTGCTGCTGCTGCTGCATTTTTTGAACTAGCATAGAATGTGCATTGCAGTTTTCCATTTCTTGAAGTGAAATCTCATTCCTTGGAGCAAAATATAAAATCAAGTTAAAGTGAAAGTTGGGGTTGCACCACTACTGCACGTTGATGTGATGTAATGCATATACATACATAACAAAACAAGCTTTACTTTACGAGAGGAGGAAATGGGTTTAAGAAGAGGCAAATCTTGTTTACAAAATGTTTCCTGTTCTTTAAATAATCAAAAGTGCCGGAATGTCCTCCACAGAGAAATATAATGCTTAAGTAGATAGTTTATAGCAAACATGCACGGATTATACTAATACCTAAATGGAAGGAAGGAACGTACTTGCAGCTTGCAGCAGTTACTTTTCATGATGAAAACATGTAAAATCCAAGCTTGATAGACTAGCTTGAGCTAAAACTAAAGCTAGGAGATTGTCACATGAAACGGAAATGCTGTTTTGCCATTTAATCTATTTTCACAATTAAAAAACGAGTCGGTGAGTATTAATTTTGCTCTTTACTTACTGCAACAAAGCAACTCAACACTATTTAATTTATAAACTTTTATTTTTATTAAGTTTTCAATTATTCACATTCATTTGTTAATAACATAGATTCGTAAACAGAATTTTAAACTCGTTCATAATAATATCCGAAGTTTAAATTTAAACCCTCTTTTGACAAACAAAACACATTTGAAAGACAAGTCAAACACAATAACTCTGCTGAGTAGCCCAAGACATAATAAACTTTGAAACGTATATAGCATCATGTATTTAGCAAAAGTGAAGGGTAGTGAACTGCAAAGTAGAAAGTGAGTTTTTTTGGAAGTAAAAAATTTGGTAATCCCAGCGGAGGAGATTGTGTCAACCTTTTTAACAAGAAATCACATAGCTCTGTTTACAGACATGAATATATTTATGTTTTAATGCATTTCCTATATAAAGAACCGGTATAAGTATAAAACTACCCCTCATTTTGCTTCTATATTTCCTATATTCTGTTCTGGTGTAAAACGTAAAACGTAGCTTTCTACTTTCATCAAGTATTAAAAGAGTGAGGGCCCTCAGGTTGAATGAAATTGAAGTCGACACCAGAGACGAGAAAGAGTAATATACTTACTTAACTAACGTGGGTCCCAAACACCAAGCCAAGCCTGTCCCCGTATTTTTAAGCCAACAATAACAACAACAACGCAATGAATTTACCCTCTTATATTCTTGGAAGTGAATTATACAAGAAGGAAAATTAAGGTGAAAGGGGAAGAGAGCAGGAACAAAGTGCAACAAGAGAATTTCATAACAAGACGGAAATTTATAATGCAATCCTTCCCCAAATAAATACAACAATTCTCAAATATATGAGGAATGAGGAACTATAAGCCTTCCTGACTTTTGTTCGACAACAGTAGGCAGGGAGAGATTTTTTGGGGTAGAAGGAAGTGTTTTTGTCTGCTCCTAATTCTATTTGTAAACTAGTGAAAGGAGGCTTAAGCAACATTAACTCCGACCGCTCAATTTCGTCTTCCAATGCAGTATTACTACAGTCAGTCAATGTAAGGTAGGAAATGGCGTTGATAAGAAATGGGAAGGGTGTTGGTAAATACTACGGAAGGAAGAAAGGGCAAAAAGCTGCGTCGATTATTTCTTGTTGGTAAACATTGCTTGTTTTGCTGTGATGGAGTGAACATTTGGAATATTTAGAAAAACGAAAAAAGGAAGATATAGAGAATGAGTGAAAGTGTTTGCTGCAAATGCGGCTTTAAAAATGCGTTAATGGGTCCATTGAGGAGGAAGATGGATTTATTTTTAAAAAAACACTCTCATTACACATTGTAAAACGCTGGCGTAAAGTAGAGTAAGTTTAGAAAATTCTGCTTTTAGAGAATAAGTTCTGTTCTTGCTAGATATTGAACTAAGGGATAACATAAGAATATTTATATTAAAGAAGCTGAACCTGCGACTTCGTGTGCATTCTACGCAGAAAAGAGAAAATGAAGAATTTTAATATGCCCTTGCGTATTCTTTCTACATCGATAGTACTTTTGAATGTAATTTATAATTCAAGACGATTTAATGAAGAACAATGAGAAAAGTTGTAAATGGACTGTGTCCCAGACACGCACAATAATAAATGAACTAAACTTTCATTTTTGTTCTCCAATTAAAATATTAAAACTGAATGAGAAAAGTTGTAAATGGACTGTGTCCCGGGCACGCACAATAATAAATGAACTAAACTTTCATTTTTGTTCTCCAATTAAAATATTAAAACTGGCTTTTGTGAAAACAAAAATCTTTTTTCCTGTGTTCAAAGAAAGTAGAATACCAGAAAGAAAAATTGGTTATTGATGAAAATATGAAATTGTTTGAAAATGTTCAAAAGTTATTCTTCTGAATTTCTACAATGATATTGAGAAGTCTTTTCATTTTCACAGTGCTTTTCATCTGAGTGAGTTCAAATCAAACACTGGAAAAAGTCATTTGTGAAAGAAAACGCATTTGCGTATAATATTGTAGAAAAAAGAATGCTCTCATTTGCTCTAGTTTCGATTTCGTTCTACAGTAGTGCTTTCTTAGTTCCATGAGATAGCACACAGTAAAACTTTACTCTCTTCTTGCTGTTATTGTTTCTGCACATTCCAGTAATTAAACAAATTAAAACTGAAGTTGCAAAAAGCCTTCCTTCTGTCTTGTAGAATCCAGCACAAGAAAATTTGTTTGCCACTTACTTTAATTGCCTTCAGCAGAAGAGTCGTGCGAGATTTGGAAAAAATATATTCTTTCTCTGCTGCTTCCTAGTCTTTTATTTCAGCCAGCATGTGCACAGTTACTGGGTTGGTTGTAATATCATGGAAATTTTTAGAGAATGATCCACAAACTCAAGTTTAAAGTTTCCTTCTTCCTTGCAGACCAAACCATAGAACTATGGCATGGCATGGAATGGCAAACATATTGCCTCTTTGAATTGAAGCAGAGAGAAGAGAAGACTTTTGTAGAAGGAAAAGAAAGTGATGAAGGAAACGACTTACAAATTCTCTTCTCGTCCGTAGCATTGCAAAAATGAATCCAAATTTACTGGAGTAGAACATTCTGTTTGGGTTCCTTTTTTGCAGATGAAAACTGTCCGGATCCACTCATTATACGATGCGATGTTATTATAGTAGTAGCATTTCAGTTTAGTTCTTCTTCTTCTTGTGGCAGAGACGAGAGAGTCTCAAGAAGATGGTCTAATGAGGGAAAAGTTTACTGATGAAAGTAACTTTTATTGGCTTAGGAGATTGATTGGTGGTTGTATTGTGACAACAGTTTGGCTTACATCACCAGAAGCCAGACACACACACATACATATAAGCAGTCAAAACGTCTGTTATCTGAGGAGATGGAAAGTCCTTAGCGTGTCTTGTCTTCTCTTCGCCTTTTCTATCATTATCAACATCAGCTCAACTGGATTCAAACAGGATCTTTAATAAAGTGAAGTAAAAGCTAGACATGCGAATGAATGAAGCTTCTTCTTCTCTTATTTCTTTCTTTCTATATCTCATCATCTCATCACATTTGATTTTCATCTTATCACGCACTCTGTTGTCTAATATGTGTCAAGAGTCTTAAGAGAGCAGCTTACACAAAGGCAAAAAAAGTAATGAAAAGGACAAAAAAAGGTTAGAAGTAAAATTTGTGGTGGATGGTTGATCTTCTTTGGATGGATGCATGCAATAGGCTTACGACTAGCGTAGCGAGCATGTATGTACGTCTTCTTGCAGTAAGAAAATTTGAGTAAAAAAGAGAAAAGAAGTGAGAAAATTGGGTGAAGAAAAGTAATCAAATTAAAAGAAATGTCTTGAATCTAGATCCCATTAAGACTTTTTCTTACAGTGGTTGGATGAGCATTGAAAATACTTATGGCAAAGATGAGAAAAGGATGACTATAAAAAGAAGAAACTTACACAAAGAAAATAAGACTTCTACTACTTAAGTAGTACGTACTTTTTTCTTTTTTTACTCGAAAGAGTGTGACACACACATGCACACAGACAGAAGATAGTCTAGCTCCTTTTAGTTTCGTCTCCGCCCAAACTAACTACTAATGTAACGCACATAACATTTACACAAGTAAGCAATAAGTTAAGCTAGAGCATATAATCATTTCCTTACTTTCTCCATCCACTTCTTCTTCACTTCACTCTTTTGCCACGAAAGAAAGATCTTTTTTACTTTGCTTTTGCTTTGCTTGTTTGTCCTTCATTCAGTTTTCTTCCTAAATAAACGAAGCCACATTCACATACTTGCATAATAGAGGTATAGATACGTTACTTTACTTCCTAGGTACTTTTCTTTCTGTTGGCCATAAGTATCTAACAAGCAACAAATTCTTGTAGTGAGATATAATTTTGTGAAGTCATCCATCGTTCAACCGGGGAGAGGTCCTTATTAAATGTCGCATATACAAATACTTTATATAACATAATAGCGGCTGTGCCATGCTTTTGCTGACTGACTAAAACTAGAAGAATTCGGCTCTTCTTTTATACAGATACGTTCGTGTTCTTTAATGTGACGAGAAGTTGTCTACATTTTAACCGTTGTTGATGACGCTGATCTTTGTTGGTTGCTTCTTGCTACTTGCTTTGCTACTTCACTTATTCTTTCAAGTTGCTGTACGCATAGGTAGTGCTAGTAAAGAAATGGATGAAGAGCTCAGCATAGCATGATGTGATTTCTTATGTTTCCCTTGATTTCTCCTTCTCTGTTAGACATTATTATTTTGCTTTGCTGAACCATGCGAAAAATCCGCTAATATCTTGTCCTGCTCTTCATGCCTTTATTTCCTCCCTTGCTCCCTCAGCTCATCTTCACTAGATCTCCATTACGAACAACTTTTTCCTCTCTCTCTCACTCTCTCTCGTTCTCTCTGTCTCGGAAAAAGTTGCTGCAATCCGTTTTCTCAACTTGGTAGTTTCTCACCACTACGCACCAGTACTTACTGGCTGGCTGGCTCTTACTCTATTTACTTTCAGGATGGACTAGACTATACACTAGACCTACAAAAATTGCAGTATTAGATACACTCATAACAAAATCTAGTCTCCCTTCCTAATTTTAAAAGCAAAAGTTTAAGTAGTTAATTAATCTACGCGTTTAATAATTATAATGTTCCGCTTTATCGGCAGTAATGAGATTGTGCTTTTATCAAGTTTGTGCGCTTCCGTATGAGTACTTCTTC
>JAHZNJ010000194.1:16276-27222 GCA_027744475.1 Lepidocyrtus cf. sotoi NNG-2020
ATTTCTGTAAGAAAGAAAGCAAACAGGATTAATTCAAACATTCTACTTTCAGTTGCTGGGCATAATACACGTGGAAAGTAACAAAATAATACATTCTTCATCTAAACCAGTCTACTTTTTAACAAGCAAAAATTCACACAAAGAAATAATACTGCATAATATTGTAACAAAACAAAACTTTATTAACAAACAAGATTTTATTGCAATCGAATTAAGTGCACGTTGATGGTGTAAAGTAGGAACACATTTTGAATATCAAGCAGAAAGAATATAGTAGAGGTTGGCTGTGTATCTGTATCCACAATACGTTCTATTCTTTCTTATCTACATTTGATTAGGAACGCCAGGTCGTCTCTTCCTTTATCACTGTGCCGTGGAAAGTCGGTTTTGTTTTACAGTTTCAATAGTTCTTTGTTGTACTACTTGTGCATGCTGCCGTTGCCACTTTCTCTCTGCTGCTGCTATTGCACCCCGCAGGAGTGTCTTAGCTTGTTAGCTTCCGTGTTTGGGGGTTCAGTTCGGCTCTCTCTTGTGTGAAAATTTAATCAAGTTAGATCAACAATTCTGCCTCATGCATTTTAGTTTGAATTTTATTCAGAAGTTTTTATTCAGTCAGCAGTAGAATATTATACCCCTTGTTTCTTTTGGCTGTTTCGAATTATTATTATTATTATTGTTATTATACCTAACCAGATTTCCTTTTTCTGCTTTATATAAATATTACATTTATTTTGCATGAGTAGAAGTTATAATTTACCGTGAATCTTTCTTCTTTTTTGAAAGCGGAACAATGACTCCGTTTTTACTAGGTAGGTAGCGTGGCATAGTATGACCGTATATTTTTCTGACAGTTTTAAAACAAACAGCTACAGCGCTTTGTTGTTTACAAAAGTGTAAATCACCAGCCAAGATTTCCAAATTCATTAAGAAATGTCAAAAAAGGTTTCTGATAAAAATTTTTGTTTACAATACAACCTTCAAAAACAATCTTTCTTATAAATGTTGCATTAATGTTGTATTCGCCCAAACTTTTCTCAATCAATTTAATGCATTTATCAGTAATAATTATAATGAAAGTTGAGAAGGGAGGAATTAAGTTATGTTACATATTTCATTATCATCAGAATGTATATAAAAGCTTTAGGATAAAAACTTACTTAGTTCAAAACTCTTGACTTGAACTGAAATGAAAAAAAAAACTTAAAAAAAACATAAGCCTACGCAACGCACACTCAACTTATTATGAACATCATCAAGCTCAACACCAATCCATTTCATCATTCTCCTCCTTTCCTTCCCTATCTAAATAACCCATGCACTGCACTGTACTGCCACTGCTTTTGAAGCTACCATTTTATCTTTATAAAAGGGTTTTGAGCTTATGTTAAGTTCACTCTTTTGTTTTGCTTTTCAAAGAAAAACAAAAAGGGTAAAAAGGAAAGATTAAGCTTTGTATTACGTTTTATCTATTCACCCATCATCACTATCACATCACATGCATAGTAGTAAAGTAAGCACATTCAAAACAATCGCAATTCATCCCCTTTCCTTTTTTCTTTCTCTTTTTTCTGCTCTTCTCCCTGTTGATTGTCAATCACATTCTGTACACAGGTTATGCACGGTCTTTTGAGCGCTTGCCCTTTAGTCTTTGTCCCTTTGTTCAAATGTCAAATTTTAATTTAATTAATACACGCTTAAATAGATTAAACCGGGAGTCGGGAGGGCTTGACATTTCGTTTGAATCCTCTATCAGAAAATCAAAGTTCTCCTCATATCATTTCTGTTTGGAATTTATGTTTTTGCTTGATTTCTTTTTGGCCAGTTTTGTTAGTTTAAAACACGAGTTTGTGCAGGGTTTTGGTTTGCTGCTGGGCGTAATACTAGTGCCTTAGGAGGTTGTAGTTTTTTTTAGCATGTCATTTACTCACTAATGTTTGTGATTTATCAATAACAGTCATTGAACCGTTGAAATATATTTACGTTTACGATGTATTTTTGTATTTGCATTGAAATCTGTTTTCTCCGTGACAGAAAAA
Organism: Lepidocyrtus cf. sotoi NNG-2020; assembly: GCA_027744475.1. Classification (NCBI taxonomy): domain Eukaryota; kingdom Metazoa; phylum Arthropoda; class Collembola; order Entomobryomorpha; family Entomobryidae; genus Lepidocyrtus; species Lepidocyrtus cf. sotoi NNG-2020. Next base: position 18,313 of record JAHZNJ010000194.1, read on the forward strand.
CAAACTGATATCAAAGGAAACAAACGTTTCCTCCGTTAAAACAGAATTGCAATTAATATTTATGCCGATTCCTTTGGTTTAGCTACTGGTTACCTACAACATACTTGAGCACTGAACGACTCTTTCGATTGTTTTTGGCTTGAAGAAAAGAGACTAATTGAAAATTACCTACCGATTTCCTCAAAATCCCAAATACATGAAAAGAGAAAGCAAAAATTTACCATGGCTAAGCCAAACAGGTTCAGTTTGACAAAAAATCGTTACAGCGTTAAATCCTTTATGAAACGTTTTTTTATTTAACACATAAAAAGAGATTATTGTGCACTAGCCTAGCTACGTTGCGCTTACATCCGTTTGGCAATTATGGTAGCATCCTCTTTATGACCGGAATTCCTCTCGCTGGTCATTTTTTAATGTCTTAAGCTCCCATAAAAAAGTCGATTTTTCGGATTTGGATGAATGTATTTACTGCCGTTTTTTGATTGAACTTCTTTTTTATAGATTTGGACTGGAGTCCAGCAATAGTAACAAAACAGCTCATCGTCAATTTTCTGTCGTTTTTCAATCTCTCTTCTTCTTCTTTTTCTGTTTCCTTCCAAACCAATCCTATAGACAGCTTTAAAAGTTTAATGGTAAATGGATCGAACAAAAAACGTTTTTAAAATTCTGGTCTCATCGAAATCAGTGTTGTACAAACAGACTTTATTGCTCGTCAAAACAAAATGGATTCTGTTATTTCGCATTAATTCTCGGAGACCGAGAAAATCATAAACGAGATTAATTTTCAGTCGTCTCGTTTTCGTTTTGTGAAAGCGTTTCAACTTGTTCATTTCTGCGAACTGAATTGACGCATTACGTATCAACCGTTTTTTGTTCCAATAGGCATAATATTTTTTGGAAGAAACTAGAAAAGATCGTTATTGTATCAAAAACTTTTACAGAGGTAATCTTGTTGTGAATTTTAAGGAATAAAGTAAACAGTAAATTCAGTGAAAAATACATTTAATTATAATTATAATTATATTTTATATTTATCAACTAGGAATGTTTATTTTATAACTACTCGTCGTAAGCAACTTTAATTCTAGGTAATTCTTTGATCTTCGAGTGGTGATAAACTAGTAAACTTTGTCAAAGGAGTGTTTGATATTATTCGAGTTTGTATTTTATGGAGCAAATAAGGATTAGCAAGTAAAGACATAATAAGTACAAAGCGCAACCCAAGGCAAATATTATACAGCGTTTGAGTACGACTACATGCGAAATTTATTCGGTAGAAAATTTTTTCAGCGAAGTAGAGCATACGAAATACAAACATTGTCGTCAGGAAAATCCTTTATTAATCGCACAAAGTGATAACTTTTTAAAATTCCTAAAAAAATAAGTGGGTTCAGGTACTTTGTATACAAATTGTAACTTGGAATGAAACTATGAAACTAACTAGTTTTTTTTCAAAAATTACTTCATCATAGAAAACTATGTCATATAGATCGAAACAAGAATGAAGCACAACACAGCCATTCGTAATCTTGTTTCGTATAATGTCGGTTCTGCTGACACAATCTTCAAATATTTGTCATTATACTACAAAGAATATATAGGACAACTGCTAACCATGTTAGCTAAAGTTAAATTATTAATATTTTCGGGGCATGCGAGCAACATATTCTCCTAGTAAAACTTACTTTCAATATTTAATAATATACAAACTGGGAAAAAAAGTTTCAGTATTCCTTTAATGGGGTGGTGGTGTAGTGTGCTGCTGCTGTGCTTGTGCTTTGTTGTGTAAGTTAAGAAGCTTTTACTTTTAGTTTCGAGTTGAGTTGAGAGTTAACCAGATAACTTTCCTTAAAATCTTGTTCCGCATAACACATATTGCATAAAATGTTGTTGCTAAACTAAAGAAAAAAAGTATCCGTGTTGAAGAAAGAAAGTTACTATTTCCATCCAAAAAGTATCTGATCTACTACAAAATAGAAAGTAGTCTCAAGATTGTTATATATTACTATGTCATTTGCATAAACCAACAATTTAATGAAATTGGACTAAACTTCTCTGTTTGTTTACCAGACAAGAAGACTGATGGTACTTTTGTGAGTTAGAGTTTTGCAGATTCATACTATTATTATTATTAAAGGAAATGCTTGCACGTATTTTCTTGCACTTTTGAATGAAACTAGGTAGGTTGTTTTATGTTCCTTTGTGTGGAGTCCCAAAAAGTACACTCCCACTAGTACATCCTCCAAGTAGGAACCCTTAAGAAAAACTTTTCTTTAACACTTTTCTGCTCCTGTTGTGTTGTGGTGTTATTTTGCAGAGTGAGAAGGCATAAACAAAACAATAAACTTTTTCATCTTTCTAAATGTTAGAAAAATTAATATTCAGAGCAAACTCGGAAGACAACCCAGGAAGAAGAAATGCGACAAAGTGTCTTTAGTAAAGCTCAGAAGAAGTAAAAGTCCAAATCCAACCAAAGCATTGTAATGCTGTGCCGTGCCATCGCATAACTTTCGGATATTTTTTACACACTTATAACTAATCTAATCCATCTTGTAAAGGCAGCTGCATGGCGACATTTTTGTGATAAAATAAAGCATTCGACTTTATTTTATTTTATTCAGCATACTTTTTAAAACCAAACCTGAGAACGCACCCGAGTTACTAGTGATAATAGTGATTCCCTTCTTTCCACTTTCCTACTTTTTTGCCGCTGCTGTGGACAACTTGACACGACCAAAAAGATAGATTTTTTGTGGAATATGAAATATGATATTAATCTCTCCCAAAACTATTTTACGTAATCTGCTATTTTTGCGTCACTCGTATGTATAACAAACGTTGTACATATTCTAGCTTTTTTAGCAAGCTGCTGTGTGTGTGCTATGCTGGTTCGTTTGAGCATAGCCGAAAGGCTATCCAGTAGTGGCTAATAAAATAAACATCTGCCTCTTTCTTGAATACGTAATACTTTAAACCATGCCGTTGAAAGACGGGAAAATGAGCACAGTAAAAAAATTGGTTTATATATGCTTTGTGTTTAAAATGAATATTCATATGTCAGTGGATCTGTTTCCGTGTCAGTAAGACATGTCAACAACTTTTTGTTTTATCGTTCTAGCTCTGTCCATGTCCTGTTCTTGTCTTCTGTATATTTTATAAATGTTTTTGTTGAAATTGTAGACAAAAGTTCATGGTAGTCAAAATATACGGGTTTTAAAGAATACAATAGTGCCCTGTCCAGCACTGAAATCTTGATTTTTTAATAAAATTTCTTTAAATTTGCCATTGTAGACGTGCATGAAAATTTTTCTTTGTCAAAACTTATGTTGCCTGCCTAATATGGAGCTTTATATTTATATTTATACACAACAGTCATATCAAGTATTAATGAAACAAGAAGGGGTGCATTCAATGAAATCATCCCAGGTTTCCAATAGTATATCTTTGTCAAATCTTATGTTGCCTGCCTAATATGGAGCTTTATATTTATATTTATACACAACAGTCATATCAAGTATTAATGAAACAAGAAGGGGTGCATTCAATGAAATCATCCCAGGTTTCCAATAATATTCCACATTCATATGCAATAGATATTAAACGCAATGCAATATGATGACACCCAGAAAGACGTGACGAATCAATGTCATATTAGAAGAAGCGTGAAAAGCACATCGCATTCTCATATCGCATCGTGCAGCGCATCATTTTCCCTTTTATTACCACAGAATTACAGCTTACAGCTATAAATATCGTAAGCTTTATTTGAGATACAAAGGCAAAACCTTTGCCTTTGAATTTTCCAGTCCCATTTCATAATATTTTTAAAAGGGATTGCATTAGCTCTCTAGCTGAGTCCACTTGTTCACTTCCAGTTGAAATACTGGACGTAATGTAGATACCAGGATGGAACGCCTCTCTTCCTGCATTCACAAAAAAAGTACGCATAATATAATTAATTACGTTGATGCTGTCATGCATGACAGCAGTTTTTTGTACACAAAGTTTACATAATTCTCGTAGGTTAAAATAACGCACGCACGTTCTCCGAAGTGTTTGCATACGTTTGAAAAAGCAAACGGTTAAAAGAAGTTTGTTGATTTTTTGCTTTGCTTAAAATATGTAATTTGATTATAATTTATAATGGATGCCAGAATGAGCATACCTTTTACATTTACTTTACCATATCCATTTAAATTAAATTCAATCTCCTGAGAAGGTTTCAATTAATTGGAATCGTCTACTTTGCTAAATGAATGAAGATGAAGCGTGTAATCGCTCAATTACACTCATTACTCTTTACTATGAATTCAGTTGTTCACCGCACTCGGCGCACACGTGTTTATCGTTAACTTCCAGAAGAAAGGTATTTTTTTTCTAAAGGAAGCTTAATCAAAATTAAGCAGTTTTTGTACGTCTTTAGTAAAGTATAGCATGTTAGATTGAAAAGGTTTTTTCGGCTTTGTTTTTCCTTCTAACTCTTGACATAAGACACTCACTGAATGATATTTTCCTAAAACTCACACACAAACTAATATATTTTACGATTCTGATGACAGAAGACATTTTCTCTCTTTTATGAATTATTTCATTCGTAATATTGTCAAATTGTGTGAGAAGAATAAAAGAAACCCCAGAGGAAAATATGATTTAGTATGTGAAAAGCAGTAAGAAAAATCAGCATTTGACACGAAAAAATAGACTCATATTGGTTTAGATGGTGGCGGTGCGCGGTGGTTGGTGTGGATGATGATAGCTGAAACTTCATCTTTCTTTCTCATCGATTTCAGAAATTAATATTGTTTTTCTCTATCTTCTTTTCTTTCATTTTAGGACTCTCTGTGAATCAGTATTAAAGGAAGAAAAAGGAAGGAAATGATGAAGCTCTCCTTTTCCATCTCACTGTCCTTTCAAGTCAGACAATAGCGAATGTGGAAAATTCCTGGGATTACTACGACGATTGAACAAGAGTACAATTCATAAAATCAGCATGAAACTGGAACTGGCAACATTTCTAAAACTGTGTGGCGTTGTGGCATAGAGACTTTGAGGGATTCAAGTCTTTCTTTGCTGGTCAATAACGAACAACTGCTACTAAACTTCTTCTTCTCCTTTACCGTGCTGCTGTCGCCAAATGGCTCAATCAATTGGAACACACACTGAAAAGTATTCCTACACTCCTTCGTAACTTTTGGTAAGGAAACGAGATTTCCCTTTTCTTTAATTTTTTGTATCCATTCTCAAGTGTTAGAGATGAGCATGAAAAACCACAAAAGGAGACACACAAAGAGCAAAAGAAAGGAAGAAAAGGCAGAGCTGATGTGAGCTAGAAAAGAGAAAAAAAGAGACGAAGAAAGATACATTATGACATGGCAGATTGGGCGAGTTTCACAGAGATTTGCCAAGAAAAGGAGGAGAAGAAGAAGAGAAAAGTATTATTAAAGGGACTTATACATATTATTAGACTAGTAAAAGTTATGATGATGACGACGACGAGCGCAAGGAACGGGAACGACACATTCAAAGAAAAGGTGTCTACATAATATGAAAGAATACGGCTCAAAGTGGCACACTCAACGATATTGTATCATTGATCATTTGAAGGAGCCGCAGCATCATCGCATCGGTAAAAGTAAAAGCAACGCAAGCAGAAAATCTTGTCATCACTTAACTTCACTATATATTATCTCCTTTTGTGTATCTTGCATGTCATTCTGTGTCATGTGGAATATTTTGTTAATCTATATATATCTGGCAAGATGGTTGGCTGCGATGCGATGAAAGCAAACCAAGTGAAGTAAAAGTCGTGCAACGCCTATGCGATTGATAGAAGAACTGCTGTTGACAGGCCAAAGACCAAAAGATAAAACACACTTACTCGGGTCCGATCAAGAGATATGCACCTCACGCGAAATAGTCGACACAGTACGCCGACTCTACGCACAGCACAGTGCAAGAAAGTTGTGGGAAGGGTAACGTGAGAATCTGTTCCATTTTCGAGCAGCTGATGTTTGTTTATGTTTTTGTTGGATATTTGCTTCAGCTAGCAAGGCTATCAGCAGCGACTGTTGCAAGTTATTAGGCGCGAGGTGCATATCTCATAGTCAGAGGCGAGTACTTTACTTCTACAATACACAATAGGCGTAGGTATTAAATTTATTCTTCCCAAAAAATGAACCCCAAATAGTTTGCTCTATCATCACAAATCAAACATCAGTAGTGACTTGACTGGTGATAGAAACGAAGCTCCGAAAAAGTAGACATCCCAGCAGCCGCGTTATCGTGGTGGTGGTGGCAAAACCCAAGAACTAATATTATGAAATGAGCTGACATATTACAGAACAGAACCAATTCCACTTTTCTCTTCTCCCGTCAGCCAACAATTCTCGTTTTTTGTCTCCCTGTCTTGTTTTATTCACACAAAGTAATAATAATGAAAGACAAAGAAAATTTCTCCGAAGCAAGTTGTAAGTAAGTATGTCGGTTCTCTTTTCAGCTCAAGTAGCGCCTGCTCGAATACTGACTTTCATTTATGATGATGTCTCACAGTTCATTGTTCCTTCATCGTCGTCTGCTTCTGCTATCTGCTCTGCGGTGACTACAACGCTGTATCTTTTGTTTAAACATTCACAAAATTAAAATACCACAACAAAAGTAGGAATTTTTACTTTATTAAAAGTCCCATTTTTGAGGAGGACAGGGAAATTACACGGAGGAATCCATTTCAAGCTATATACCTACATATTTGATACGATATTATGTAGAAATATTTTTTATAACTAACAACAAACAGCAGTATAGAAATGGTTATCATTTTTTTGCAAAATGAGGTTAGCAATAAAAAAATCTTTCACAGAAATGTCTCTTTTTTGGAAAGTAAATATTATTATGTAGTGTAGAAATACTTCACATACAACTGGAAAGGAAGTTGTTACTGCAAATAGAAAAATAGAAATCCGATTTTATTTATACTAGAAGAAGTTTGCAAAAAATCATAAATCATTTGTTTTCACAAAATGATAGTTTACTATTTATGCCAAGGTGTACAAATACGACTTCCTTTGGAATTTGGTATGTACTACGGTTAAATGTTCACATTCATGAATATGTAATTTTTACTGTGTGCTCTGGCTCCAGCTTTCATTCCATTCCAGTAAGTGATGAAAACTAGGATTCTTCGGATTTCCATATTATATTTTCCTAAACAAGAAAAAGCCATAAGCTTCCTCCAATGTGCTCTCTCAAGATCCCCGTCGTAAACATTTTACTGCTTTGAATATAGCTCGTGAAGTGAAGGAAGGAAATTCTTTTGCAAACCTACATAACATAATATTCATAGTAGAGGAATAGGAATTGTTGTAGGAACAGGAAAGAAGTTTTTAGGTTGTTGGCACTATCGCCACACATGCATTTGTGAATTATGAACATTTCGGCAACTTTGCTGGTAACGTAACGGTAACAGAGAGAGGGAAAGACGACGTTGATGATGTTAGTGAAATTCATGTTTAGTTAAAATGTACACTTTACAAATAGCCTTCATATTCCTCCACACCGCCACCATACCATATTTACAAGACCAGCAACAACATAACAAGGATGTACCTAAATTGACTTTCTTTCTTTTTGTTTCCTTTTCTAACAGCTCTATAAAAGTACGTACCCGGAAGATCCAAAGTGAAAAAGAAGAGAAAGAGGACGGAACGGAAGACCGGGGCTTGTTTAGTGGCTTCAATAACCAGTTTGGAGGTACTTTACCGAGTAAAGAAGTTATTATTATTGCCACGTGAAAATCTAAAACGACGGAACGAAGAAGAAAACGGAGCCACAGTCACAGTGTTTTTTACCAACATACTTACATGTTTACTTCCATATTTTGACGAGCTGAAAAGCTGCGGCTCTCATTCTTTCTTTCTTTCGGTCCATATTACTTACTTACTTATGTAAAATTTTATAGCAAAAAAGACCTATCTCAACAAAGAACAACTGAATTTCATTTGGTAATTCCATATTACTTCCCGCCGACTATGTATCACTACCGTTGTTACTCTACTCAGGGCAACTACTATAGTAAATGACGCGTTCTTGAGTGAGCTCTCTTCTTTTTTTCTTCCTCTCTGCAGGAGAAGAAAGGCAGCAGCTCAGCAGCATCCACATCACATCACAGTCGAGCTTTTTTATCATCATCATAATAGTGAAGTAGTGACTATAAAACCTCGAATTTTCTGCTCCTTAGCGAATAAAAACAGGAAAAAGAATACGGTTCACGTCCACAATACTTTTCTTACTCTTCAGTGAAAGTGTCAAAGTGAAAGTGAAGTGAAATTTTATACGGGCGTACCAAAAACTCTTTCTTTCCCTTGGTACAGTAAAATGTTTCTGACACTTTCTCTTCTTTTCTTTCTGCCTTCTTAAAAAGTGAAAAAGTTGGAGAGAGAGAGAGAGAGAATGCCACAAATTTTTATATCTGTTTGTCGCTTTGTTCTCTGCCCTAATACTACTACTGCATACCAACATAATAATACTTTTTACTATTCTATCTAAATACGTTACTTTTCGTCGTACACAACCAATTTTTTTATAAAAAAAAGAAGAAAACTAAATGTGGCTCAAAATAACTTTATAGTGGTGGTGGAGGAGTGTGTGCGTCCATGTGTGGGAATGACTCTACTCAACTTCTTACTAAAGAATAATACTGAACTGACGGAAGATACGAACGAGAGATCCCATCTTATACTTTGTAAGCTTACTAAGCTAAGATAGCATTTCAACAGTTACATTTGACTTTGAAGAACAAAAAGGGTTACAAAAAAGAAAGTTACATAACATTATCAGTGCATAAAGTTTTTTTTTCTTTGGACACATAAGTAATCTATATACCACTTCAATTATATTATATATATTAAGGTCAAT
>JAHZNJ010000195.1:2287-12322 GCA_027744475.1 Lepidocyrtus cf. sotoi NNG-2020
AAAAACTCCGTATAAAAATATGGCTTGCATAAAATTCTTGTATAAAATCAATGAGAGAAAAAAAAGTTTTTTATGTTAGCTTGTTCCCATCCTTTTTCTTTTTTAATGTTATGCGGGAGTATGCTGCTTAGAATGATTTATAGAAGATATTAGAGCGAGAGCTTTCTCCAACTCGTAAAATAAATCTGATAAAAAAGAGGGACTCTATCTTAAAGGATTTTTATTTCTATGCCACGTGAACGTGAATTCTGTTTTATTTCCCATTCCATGTCTTTAATACATGCATTATGGTATCTGCTCCGTTAAACCATTCAATATTCATTCAGTACCATCTTCTTCAGTATTCTCGCGTAAAGTTCGATCGTTCTTGATAAATTATTCATTCGAAGGAATTCCCTCCCTGAACAAGCAAGCCTCATTTCATTGTGTAGTAGTAGGAAGAAGGGTTGACCGTGGGAAGAGAGCATTTGGCCAAATCTTATTATTATTAACTCTCAATAAAACGGCGTATCAAGAATTGCATTGCATTCTTTCAGGTTTCAAAAATGTAGATCAAACTTTGAAGATACAAGATTGAATTTTTAGCGAAGCAATTTTCTTCAGAAACGAGGACTGATTACTATCAATATAGACATGAATTCGATAAAACGTTGTTGAAATAATAATGGCACTGATAGATAATGGAAGAGACAAATGCATTGTAGTAAGTTAAGTTGTCAGAAGAATGAAACACGAATTTTTACTTTGACACAGAGAAAATTATACACATTTACTCTTTCCTTTGATTAAAAATTGCGTTAAATTTGTCGAAAGTGATGGCGGATGATTGCAACTTGTGATTATTGTGTCGTAACGTAATGGAAATATAAAAAGAGGAAAATACTAAAAACTCACTAGAGATAATGTACCTATAAGGGGCAAAGAAGAAGCGACTAAAAACTTAATTTCCTTTTTGATTTGTTTTGTTTCGCAACGAAACTCAAACAGAATGAGGATGATGCGAGCCTGATGGGAAAACATGCAATGGCCAAACACGATCATAATCGCGGTGTACAGGAGTCTTCTTGACAAAACGACTTTAATTAAAGGGTAGTAAATAAACTCTCATCAACATCAGCAGCATGATTTGGGCGCACACGGCACGCCAAGAACTAGTCAAGCAAAGTTGTTAAGTTAAATTTTTTTACTTTTCGAGCTACGATATATCCGTACAAAACTCAAACTTAAGAAAATTACGAGTGTATAATAATCCACGGCACAATACTCCCATCAGACAACTTACGTTGCCAATGACCCAATCCGATCCCCGATGAAGTAGGAAACGGGGCTAATGCATCGTAAAAAGTTAACCAAAGAGATCATTAGATCATCGTAAAAAAAGGAGAGGTTGAGCCACGACTATGAGTACGACTCTTTTCTTCTGGTCCACATTTTTATATTCTGATATGTTTATACTGCCAACAATCTTAATCCTTTTAAGGCTTGCTACTAACTACACAACGAGACGGTTTGTTTTTTCTGAGCAAATAAAAACTTCTCACTTTCTTATGCATATTTACAATGTTGTATTTGGGGCAACATGAACAAATCAAAATCTAAACTACGCTTTTCCTTGTACGATGCGATGATGTAAATTATTGAAAAGGTAAAGCAATAAAAAAGTTTTTCGTATTTTATTGCTTATTATATACAAAGACAGCTTTATATTTTCTTAAAGCATATTATTCAGTAATGAGATCATTATTTTGCATTCTGGATGAATGTTTTTACTATACAAACTGTGCTAATGAGTTCACTGCACTGCACTGGCTGGACTACCCCTTTCTGGTATTCCATAGTTTATACATAGATAATACAAATATACCAACATTAACTGCAAGTTCTCTTTATTTGGCTCCAGAAGTAGTCGGCGGCGTAGTAGAAGTGGTAACGGTGGAGGCGGCTGGATACAACGCATCATACGGTGGTGGAGGCCCATCATCGGGTGGTGGTGGTTGAGGGAAAGGTATGCTGCTCAGTTCATTGTGAAAACTCCTTCCTCCCTCAGATAAAAAGCGTCGGTGGGAATTTTCTGCTTCCATCCTCTGAAAATGGTCCCTGTGTTATATGAAATAGTCGTGATCGAATTAGTTTTTCCCTAGTCAGCTAAAATCAACCGTGCGTTTATGGAATTAAGCTCTGTTTCACTTCTCCGTACTATTCCCTTCATTGCTATACTCTCTCCCTCTCTCTCAGTTCAAAGATTTTTTTACCTTAACTGACAAGGATCCATCGTTATTCCACTTTTTAGTTTTTCTGGGAGTACGACCACATGAACAGATTGGTTTTGGTGGTCATACTGGCATGTATTTTGTGTGGTGGTGGTGGCGGTACTGTTACTGCCACTCCGTCTTTCGCAGTCGTTATTTCGACTTTCATTTTCTTCCAAATTCTCCAGCCAGTGGAAACAACATACACCGATCACAGATACACATATCACCATTCCCGTTATCAAAATCATGATAACGACTATCAGCAATCCGATATGGAAAAAGTCCCAAGGGACCGAGAACATACTAAACATGTCAGTGGCTGAATTAATACTCTTTAAACACGAGAAAGGACAATTTTCAATACTTCCGTCCAACCGATCTGATTTTTTCTACATTTAATTTATCTGATTCACGGCAACACTAATCATCCCGATTTCCAATCTTTCACACCTTTAGCACTATTACATTGCAAAAATTGCACATTCCATAATTACATTTGCTGCTGTGTGTACCTATCGTGTAGTATTTTAACTAATTAGCTCCTTGTTTTCTCTCCAACCAACAACACGCTCGTTCGTTGACTTATTAACTTTGCGGATTCCAGCAAACTAGCAAACTACATAAACAATAGTAGATAAAAGTTGTAGAAGTTGCTTTACTACTAAATGTTTACAATACCGACATTGCCATGATCATGATATTATATTCAAACAAAAGCCAGGCCATTACAAACAAAGCTTGAAAAGAGGCTAGGAAGATGCAAGCATGTACCCCGGAAATGCTGGTTAAATCATAATAGCGTCCCTGATCTCCTCTTGTTTATTTTCCGCTCAGCATTAGCATCTGTAACTCCTTTTGCACGTTCTGTAGCTCACATGCATAATAAACGATGATAATAATAAACTGTTCACACTTCTGTTCTACTGCAAATACCCTTGAAGGTCGACAGCTCTTCCAATCCAACACTTAATCACTGGCGCTGCTCAGTCAACAGCTTTACTCTTTGCCGTCCGTCCCTACTTACTCTACTGTGAAGAAGGAGAAGACGACAGGAAGGAAGGAAGTGGATTCGGCTATGATTTTATATTCTTCTTTAAAGCTGCATAATGCGAACAAACAAACGCTACTATAATAGCGCACATGATTAAAAACCACTTTTTATTCAAACTACCGTTAAACGTGTAATCTTTTTGGCTACTGGATATAACGATTTTATTACACTTTCGTATTAATTATATTATTCTTTTCTAGTCACTCGCTCATTTTTTGTTATGAATACGATGTATTAATAATAAAAATGAATGGGTTAGTTGGCCTTTTGACTTATGGACTACTCTCACACTCACACCACGACTTATGCAAGAGCACTTCTCTGTGTCCATGTATTCCCTAGACACACGGCACGCAGATAAACGTTTATAGTAATAGCAAGCGCGTGAACTTGTACTTCCTATTTTATCCTCACAACGCCTTAGCTTCGCTTGCCTGACCACTAACAAACTGACCACTTGGGCTCATCTTTTATCTTCTTTTATAAAGCAATTTCTTTCTTTCCTTTCTTTATCCTTTTAGCAAAACATGCGACGCGATTTTAAATGAAAAAAAGGTTGTCATTCCATTGTTGTTATAATGAAGGGACGCTGTTGCTGATGTTTAGGTAGGATTACGGCGATTAGCAGCGAGCGATATGATGTGATGAAGACAATGAAAAAGATACTACCTGCGTGATGGCGGAGCTACTTCTACATAATAATGATAATGTAGTGCAAAAGTTGAAAAACAATACTACAGAAAAAGAAATGCAAAAATGTAATGGGTTTTGTGCGAAGAAGGAGGCAACCAGCATAATATAAGATCTCTTGAAGAAATAATAAATGCTAAAATCCCTTTTAGGCATACTATTGTGTTTGATATGTGGTTTACTGTGCAATATGCAATAATATCGAAATAATAAGCACTCTCTGTTCTTATTAGTTTAGTTTAGTAGAACTTTATTCAATTCTGCATAGTTTTGCCAGAGTAGTAGTGCATTCTATTATGGACGCACAGCAGCGGCACAACAATATACCTTCCAATTATTTTATTCTTATTTTACAGAAAAAATTTAAAAAGGGATGTGGTGGAGGTGGTAGTAGTAGTGCTAGTGCTGGTATTGATGATAACATGGCTGCATGATCATTGCTTATTCAGCGTGACCAAAACTGGTACAATAAGATAATAATGCGGTAATAAACATCTCGCAAAATTTTTCATAAATACATTAAAACTCACACTGTATTCTGTGAAGAGGGGTGAAATGAGCATAATATTACATGTTACGTGTTAAATTTTTAAGACAAAGGTAGTGCTCAAAATCGAGTAATCGAGTTATATTACCGTATTAAACTTTCATCAGTAGTAAGTATTGTAGAGCAAAACAACGAAACCACCACCAAATATTTAGCTCATAGATACACATATTTGCCGTCTGTTGTTGTTGCTGTTAAAGTTCCTCTCTTTTTGTTACTTTGAGCTCATCATGCACCATAACCAAAAACATCACCGCATCTCATAAAGTATTAACGCACATGTTATGTCTATGTCCTTAATCCTTAATCCTTAATACCACCATTTCCCTCTTCCCGTACAGCCAACAACAACAACGTGTATGATTTTAGTTCAAGAATTTTTATTTAATCATGGTAAGTGGATTATGTATGTATCTGTTTGGGAAAGGAAACTAACAAAATTATTGTTTTAGGTAAGTATTACAATTACAAAACAAAAATGTTATATAGCACACACTCTCTGTGCTATACTAGATCTCATACAGAAAAAATGGACAGTATAAAGCTTTTTTTATAAATAAAAGGCTAGCGGCTATGTCATAATTTAATTATGTCACGTCTCTCTCCATTCTCTCCATCGTATAATTTTATCGAGCAGAAGAGGGGATGATGATGCAGTACAAAGATAATGTCTTAGAACAGGGAATTAATTCTCCATTCTCTCCAGAAGCTGAGCACGTAAAAATCTTAAACGGTTGTGAATCTCATTTTCATCCTGCTGGATAAACCAAGGTAGACCAACCATCTATCCAGAAGCCATAAAATAATTTACAACGGCAAAAATCACATCCAGTAAGTCTCTGCAATTAGTCAGTAGACAAAAGATTATGGATTTTGACTAAAATATTGCACTTTTTTTACTAAAAGGAAAATGCCTAAAGTTTATTATATGGAAATAAATGACGCAGGTCAGTTGATATAAGGAAGAAACAAAGCCATCGTCATCGTCATCATAAAAAAATATAAGAAATAAATTGCAATTTGCATGAAACTCAATTCGACAGTAATGTCCATGGGAGGGTTTCAATTAGCAATTCTTTTTAGCTTCAAAAATTGAACTTTACGAAAAAATTCCATTTTAAAATATGACGATATCTATGCGATACCTAATCAGTATCCATTCATTCATGTTTGCACTAGGTAATTTCAATCTATGCTATTTTGTTTTCAGTTTGATTCATTAGTACAAATGAAATTTTTATATGATGCCTATGATTAAAATAATTTGATGGACGAATGATTCGCCGTTACTATACAATAATACCAACGTTTTAGCAAATTTACATTATTTGAAAAATGTTAACAAATTCATTAATAATTAACATGTAATAATTCGCTTATACATATGTAACCGTTTTATTTGCAAAATAAAATGCAATAATAAATAAATGTAAATGTAAAACTATTTGTAGTGGATAATTTACAAATTATTACGATCTACTAATTGCTGATTTGCTCATTGGGAACCCATTGTTGTTTCAATAATCGCAACATAAACAAAACAAACTTCCAATTACTGTTCAATAAAAGTGTGTCGAAACATTGTCGAAATAAGCAAATCACCCCAGTCCACAGCTCAATTACATTAATTATTTACAACGCATGAGTCATTTGGCAACTCAACAAGCACATTAACTTGTCATTGTTGTCCAAATAAATTCACTTCTTTTAATTCTGTTGTGGGAAGAACAGCAATATTAGAATGTACAGTACCGCTGCCAATTCCGTCGATAGTTGCTGTTGTTTGTTGCGAAAATATCTGTACTTGGGTTGATCTTTCTGGAAGTACTGTAAAAACTACAGTAGCAGCAGCAGCAGCAACACTTCCATCATTCACACAAGTTCTGTGACAGACACTTCCAACTCCAACAACGCGATCACCATCTTCATTGTTATTGTTATTGCAAATATCTAGCTCATTGGCGCTTAGTTGATTACTATCGTAGGAAACAATAAAATGACTTCCTTTGGGGATTTGCTCGGATGTTGAATTGCATTTGGCATTCGACATGGTTTTATCATGGCCGACGACAAAATGCCTTTTTTGGGGTGGAAAAATGTTTCAACAAAATGTTTTATTACTTAACAACATAAATTCTCTTGGCTTTTATACTATTTCAGTGGTTACAAATGTTACCTGTTTTCGTCTACAACAACTCGACGACGTCTTCGAAACAAGCGGCGGAACTGGAAAAATTCAGAAACTCCCATGTCTTGATTGTCAGTGGCGGTGATGGCAAACTGTGGTCAATTAAATTTTGGACGATCCAACACTTCTCTTTTAGATGAAATAATTTATGATGTGCTGAATTGAAATGGCCAACCAAGAAAGAATCTTGCTATTCATTGCTTGTTGAAGATGCACATGAAAAATGACTTATTTTAGCTGCTACTACTGCACAGACTACAGAGCAGGAGATTCTCTTATTCTCCATCAATGCCAGGTTTCTCTACCTTACAATTTTTCCTACAAAGGGCAAATGCCTTCCGTTCCGCTGTGTGACTTGATGAAACTCACACCCAAAAATAATCTTCATCATTATTCATTCACCTCATCTTAAATTTTTAAGATTATCCACCTTTATTTGCCTCCTACCAAGAATTTGAAAAAAAACTGACGCTGCATTGCATTGTAGTACAAAGGAAAGGAATAATTTATTATTAAGGCGAGCTCAGATCCTGCACACAATTCTAAGTGCGGTATGTATGTACCTATGTACTTTATTATGGACAATGAAATCATCACAACATCCTTAATTGTCAGCAACAACAACAACATCATAGCAAAACCGCCCACTCAATTATTCTTTCTACTCATCAATAAAAAAACTTTCAACGCATTATCTGGGTTAAGTCAGTACAAATTTGGCATGGTGGATTAACACTAGAGATATTTTTATACACACCGGTTTAATTTTCAAGTGATCACAACTACAACAAAAGAGGCTACAAAGATACTTGTTATATTCATTCATGCATAAATTCATTAGCACGTTGAATAATCCCATTATTATTATAATTTACATATTTAATTGCTGTGTTGACGAATGAAATCAAATATTTTTAGAAAATATTTTTCACCGGGATGAATACTAGATACAAATACTTACAATGTAAAGTTCTGTATAGGTATCATAATAATATCATGCTACAAATAGCTCGCAGTGAAATAACTTTTCATACAGATATGACTCAAAAGAAAATTAAAGGATGAAAAACTAATTTTAGTAAAAGTAAACGACAGTAGTATGATGGAGACTACGAAAAAAACCCAGCGCATTTTCACTGGAGCAGCGAGCGATTCTGTTAAGGTGATCTTAAAATGTGTGAAATAATGCATGAAAAAGATTCATCCTCAAGACTTTCTTGCTTTGAAAGAAAAACCGCAGATTCCCATTCCAATCAACAGCACGTAGCAATTGGTAATAGTAGATGCACATGACACAATACTTTTTATACGGAACAAAAAATAGGCGCATCGACATTATCATCTTCAATGACCTTGGTTTGGTAGAACGATTTTTACTTTTATATAGCTGTCGGCTACAGTTGCAAGACAGCTAAAATGTAGTTCTGGATTTATTATTGCAACAATTTATGCTTAAGAATTATAACCATTACAAAACAACAGTAAGCATGATTTGGTTTGATCAAGCTTAAAATTGGCTTTACGACGAAGATTATGGTGGAACTAATAATACAGATCACGAAAATCACCAGCTCAAATGGGTTTCCCTCCTACTTAGCAATAGTAATAATAACATACTTTAAATTACAATTTTACAACAACAAAAAATGTCATTTTTACAAAGACACGTACATAAGTTCCAACTTTTAGATTAGGCGAGTGAGTGATATTATTTATACGCCTAATTTCACTCGAGCAGCACAAAGAAAAAATTTTTTGCGACAATCAAAATTCCAGACAGCTTCTTAACAAAAACAAAACGAGAGATTACTGGTTCCAGCAGCAGTTCACAGCAGGTGGATTGTATTTAAAACGTAATAATATTTTCTACGTCCCGCTTTACTCCTTCCTTAAAACTGACAATGAATATTTTATTTTGCCTCCTGCAAATTATCAATATTTTAAGCTCTATACCAAATTATATAAATAATTACATCTGAGGAAACAGTTTCATGAAATATTCATTGTCACACACACAATCGAATCTACTTATTATCTTATAAGCAAACTTTGCATCTTTATCATAGATGCGTTAATAAAAAATGGATCAAATTATAGCTAAATTATACCTAAGCGTGTAGCTCTACAGGGTGTACAATAATAATAATTATTATTATGATTAGTTTTGTAATTCGTATACCAATTTCTGCGTAAAAACTTAAAATATGATAAAATTATTTGTAGCTTTGAACAAAAATGTTTTTCTTTTAAATACAACGACACAATAGTAAAAGATTCTCCTCAGATAGATTAGCATGTCAACTTCGGTGCGGCATTACTGGAGATTTTCTGTATGATTTAATGCCAGAAAGGGCTTCAGTATCGTCGAGTTCTTTCTCCCTTCTGCTCCACTCTCCAAATGGATCTGCGAATCTAGAATCTCGCGAAGATTGCACGTACAAGCTATTCTTTCCCTTCTTCTTCGTTTTGGTTGTGGGCTTTGTTGTAATCACTTCTTGAAGCTGACCGTTCTCCTGCAGCCGCGGATATTTTTCTTTGAAGTGATGGTTGTGGCCGATCTCATCATCAATTTCTCTGCAGAAAATTAAATAAATTAACGTTTATTAATGTATTAGTTAGGTTTTCTTGGAATTATCTGTATATGGGTACATTGAACCTGACCTAATTAATTTAAGTATTTGTAATTTAAAAGCTTACTCTGCTGAAATGACCCTAGTCCGGCTATTGACACTTTTGATTTCATCTTGAGATTCACTGCAATCATCATCCTCTTCAGTTTTACACATGCATGTCCACACTACCCACGCTGCCAAAGAGGCTAACAACACTACAACACCGAGTCCAATTAAATGCTCAATTTCCATGTTTGATTTGATTGCTTGTGGAGTCCGAAGAAAACAAAAAGTTACAAAAGTTGTTCCTTCACTTGCTGCTCAGTAGTTAACTTGAAGCTTCAACAACCGAAACAATAAAATCGCATTCGCAATTCGCAAAGTAACTCTAGACTTCAACTTTGAGAACAATTATCATTTTACAGAACAGCACAAAAACTTGAATTTGCTTTAATAGCGAATCATTTACAGAAGATTATATCGTTTCTTCATAACCGACTCAATCAATATTCCAGTATTTCTCAATATTTTCTGCAAACGGAAGAAATTCTCTTCGCCTGTGATTGACGATTGGTTGCAAGGCCACTGTCAACTTCACAGGAGAAACGGTTTTTGCAACCCAACGATATCACGCCTGAATGTTTTCTGTGGCTCTATTCACTTTATGACACATGATTTTTCGCAAAACATTTCTT
>JAHZNJ010000196.1:0-14156 GCA_027744475.1 Lepidocyrtus cf. sotoi NNG-2020
GGCTTATCCTCTCAATATTCAATATCCTCACACTCATTACCTGACTTTTACCAGAAGTTGAGATATATTCTTACTTACACGATAAAATTTATTATTACGAACAATAAAATTATTGGCCTTGCTACCATCCATCCTTTCCATTAATTTACCATCAATACCATCAATTTTCACCTCGAACATAAATCAACTATGCTCAATAGTCAATTACGTTACCTTACGCATCATTCTACAGCCACCACCACCTGCGTCCTACTTCCCTAAAAAAGACTTTTTTGTTATCTCCCATTATATCATCGTCATCATTAAACGTTTTGGTTTGGTTATGAATTAGCACATTTAAAATTTTTACTACTATCCGAATCGTTAACTAATTTATAAAGTGTTAATTAATACGAGGTTTTCTAGACACTAGACAAAGACTAATTAATTAAGTAGGGTGCACCTTCTTCTCATTCCTCTCTCTCCACATGTCCCATTTACCAACACTTTTCCTATGTGCAATCACGAACCGATCTATAACAACCGATTTCATAACAATTTCTTTCATTCATTTTTGTGATAAACTGAAGAAAAAAGCTATGTATCTTAACAAAATCCTTCTCTCCTTCCTAACTAAAACTTTCTTCAGGGCTTGCTGCTGTCACCCATGGACTTTCATCATCACTATCAAATCTAAATCAATAAGAAAGTTGTCCAGCCGCCTGACTCATAACAAAGAAAACAATTGAAGCTCTTGAAAAATTTACAATAATCGTTTATTCCCCTTACCAAAAAGTCTAGCTACTACCTACAGCTACGTAGTTGTTATATCTATATCATTTTATCTGCTTTAATTTCATACTTTCTTAATTAACAAGAAGTGCATTTCTGATTTCCCTGTCTCGTTTTTAGCCTATTTAAATTCATTATGAGATTCTCATTTAGTCCTGCACGGCGACTTTCTCTCTTCGACTTATAAATGATAGTACCCTGTATTTTCCCTAATGAACCTGAATGAACAATCCGATCCATTTTTTTCTTTTAATTTCTCTCCCAACTACTGCTAAAATAATCATGGTTTAGTGAGTGGCTTAATTTTTATTAGGTTACCGCAATTCTGATAGTGGAATCAGGAGCAAAGAGTTCTAACTCTAACCTAAGAAGAAAGGCACTAAAACTTCCGATTCGACGAATAATTTAAGTACTACTTTATCTTAGAAAAAGAAAGTTATGATATGGCATAGATAATTATGGATATGTAAGTGTTTGCTTAGTTCACAACGATAATTTATATAATTGTGCAGTGTACTTAAGTGCAGTCATATTATGTGTGATGATAATGTATACGTAAGTTAAGTGACCTGTACATGTCCCTAAAAAACTTTATCGTTTAACTCTTTTAACTAGGTAAATGTTGTAATTATTATGGACGGAGTTCTTACCTGTTTAAAGCTTCCATCATTTCTTTCTCAAGAAACTTAAAACGTTAAAGAGCTAAACTCATTTCCTTATAAAATATGACTGACCTCCCGTATGCTGTCCCTTTTTAAGTTTTCTTAAAAGTCTATCGAAATATGTATAATAATAATTTGTAATTGTATTTTATGATTTTATGATTTCTTAAAATTATCTTATTTTATCCGTTTTCGCATTTCAAATCATAATCTTTTTTAGCTGACCTTCCCTTCTTCCAATACCTCTTTCTTAATCGTTCCCAAATCCGTAGTAGTGGTGATGGAGGTGGTAGTGGAAGGATTTGGAGATGTAACGGTCCCCTCTATGGACGATGCGGAGGAGTTTGTTGATAATGAAGAACGTGATGCTTTTTTAGGAGGGAGGGTAATCGGACTTCGTCTTTCTTGTTTCACCAATATCGGATTAACTTTAGTCTCTTCAGTTGGCGATGAAGAAGACTCTTCTGACGCACTTGCACCATCATCATTGTTAATATCATTATTAGAACTAGAGCTATCATTACTGCTGCTACTGCTATTACTCAGGTTGAGAGTGGAGGCTGAATGGTTGTTGTGGTTGGGGGTAGTAGCTGCACTGTTTGACAAGGGTGACACATTGTCCTGTTTCATATCGAGAAGAGTGTTCAAAATTTCATCAGCTGTAACGCCAGACCCGTCTATGGTCACTTCCTTGGAAATTGCATCCCCTTCTTCATTGTTGTTATTGTTACTCTGATGGGTTGTTTCAACATGGCGCCTCATGTCAACTTTCCGCTGGAACGAACGGTCGCAAATGCTGCATGTGAAGGGTTTGTAGCCGGAATGCTTACGGGAGTGAGTGATTAAGTTGGAAGACTGGGAAAATGCCTTCCCACATACCGTACATTTGTGTGGTTTTTCACCTATGGGGAAAGAAGAGAGAAAACAAAAGTAAGAACCATGCAGAGCTCAAAGATTGATGGATGAATGAAAGGGTGAAAGAAAATCTAACTAAAAAGGAAAAAAGAAAGTATTTCATGAAAGAAAAATAAAATGAATGTTAACATATTTTAACATTTATAATAATTTATAAACATAAGCATAGTATTCTGCTTTTGACTTAATTTACCTGGAATGTGCGAGGAGATCCATTCTGAGATTTCTTTGTTTTCTTCGGTGTTGAACTGTTATTATCGTTAGTAGTAGTATTCGCGATTCGAGATACATCCGTGGAAGTTGAAGACACAGAAACGGGTGAAGCCCGAGAACGACTCTGACAAGGGAAAGGGCGTGTATCACTGTGTATTAAGAGATGCGTGGAAAGGGTTGAAGATCGTTTGAATGACTTGCCACATTGGTTGCACTGTGAAAGAAAAACAAAATGAATGTTAACATATTTTTTATTTATAATTATTTATAAATATAAGCATATATAGTATTCAGTTTTTGGCTTAATTTACCTGGAATGTGCGAGGAGATCCATTCTGAGATTTCTTTGTTTTCTTCGGTGTAGAATTGTTATTATCGTTAGTAGTAGTATTCGCGATTCGAGATACATCCGTGGAAGTTGAAGACACAGAAACGGGTGAAGCCCGAGAACGACTCTGTTGTCCTTTGGCATTACTTGGAATAAACTCTTTGGTTGCATTGTTGTTGTTGCTATTATTATTGTTCAAGGGACTGACTTTATTCGCCCGAGAACCTTTAGCCTTTCCATTTCCAGTAGCAGAAGTTTTTCCAAGAAGAGAATCTCCACCACCGGAAGCTTTGCTAAAGCCATTTGCATTGTTATGTTTGGTATTATTGTTGTTATTATTGTTATGGCTGAGGGCGAGGGAAGCCTGTAATAGGGGAGTGGAAGTCGCTAGAGCTGCTGCAGCAGCAGCCGCCGCCACCGCAGATGAAGAATTACGGTGAATTCCTCCAGCAGGAGAGGATAAATGCTGGGCGATGAGATGGCTGGCAATGTAGCTTTGAAGTTTGGTTTGTTGCTCAGCTTCAAGTACGCTGGCTGGAGACCATATCCCTGGTCCAGTTCTCAATACTCCGGAACCGGTGGGAGATGGGGTGGCTGCGGGGGTTGTATGTTGGGAACGGTAGTGATTTTGATAGAAGATTTCCGGGTTTCGTACTCAGATTTAAAGGTAAATCTGTTGAATAGGTGATTAAGATTCAAATTAAAAAAGTATGAATTTTTGAACGGGAAAAAATAAATAATTTAAAAACAAAAAAAGCTTCGCTTACCTCCGTCATCATCTTCATCCATTTGGGCAGTCTCACTAT
Organism: Lepidocyrtus cf. sotoi NNG-2020; assembly: GCA_027744475.1. Lineage (NCBI taxonomy): Eukaryota > Metazoa > Arthropoda > Collembola > Entomobryomorpha > Entomobryidae > Lepidocyrtus > Lepidocyrtus cf. sotoi NNG-2020. The sequence goes on from JAHZNJ010000196.1 coordinate 3,696, forward strand.
AACCCAAAATAATCTCTTTTCGTTGCTGCTGTCTCCTCCGCCGAATCATGTTTGGACGATGTTCACTCAACTTCTGGAAAGTATAGTCCAACACTTCCGCTCCTCCTTCTCCCGTTGTTGTTTCCTGGTCTTCCAGCAACCTTTCCTCTTCGACTTCCTCCTCCAGCAATCTCCGCGGTGTGGACTGAACACTAGTTGGAGCAGAAGAGGATGCCGTTGTTCCCGTCCCGTCTGGTAAATAAGAGAAGAAGAGGCCATAGGGGCTCCCCAATACACTTTTCGGACTCTGCACAGGGGATGATGCAGCTGAAGGGGAGCTCGTAGAGTTTGTGTAAGATCCCTGACTATTCAATCTCCGATAATGGTGATGATGAGAATGATGATGATGAGCTCCACTCCCACTACTCCCGTTCCCGAAATTACCGTAAAAGTTCACAAACTTCTCCACCGGAGATATCACCTGTCCATGATGATGATCGTGATGTTCTTGGTTATGGTCTGGGGCAATAAGAGCCAGCCTCCGGTCGTACTTCCCTTCTTCTTCCTCCTCACAGCTATCACCACCAGCAGAAATTGGGATTCGTCTCGGAGCAGGAACTATATTTTTACACAGGAAAGAAAAACACAAACGTTTACTATTACGCAAGAGGTCAATTTCCTTCTCCAACAGTCATAATAATACGGAATTGCTGTTAAGTAGTGTGTCAAGCAATCATCAGCCACTACTGCCAGCACCGAACCATCACTTTCATTCCACAAACCTCTCTCCCTCACATTTCAGCGAAGAGTGAAAGGAGAAAAGAGAAAAGGAAAACGTGAAAGAAAATGCAGTTCAAGTCTAGTCAGTTTACTATCGTCGTAGTAAACCTGCTTCTAGCTCAGCTCAGGTAATATTAATACGAAAGTGATGGGATGGGAGCATCACATCGCAATAGCAATCAGGACAAGACAGCAGGAAAAAGAACGGTAAAAGCAACAGCACCGCCGCCAACAAACAACACCATCACCATCAAATAAAGACGAGCTAAATCGCTCACTTAAACCCACTCGTTCCTAGCAATAATCCTTTCCTTCCGTTTTTCCTTCCCCTTCCTTCCACACAGCACAAACAAACACTGACAACGCTGCTGTTGCTGCTGTTTGCACTTTGTACTGCGATGCTCCTACTACTCTTCTGAATGGTTTTATTGTATATTAAGGGAGAGAGAGAGAGATAAGACCAAGAAAGAGCATTAATTCCTTCGTTTTCGTAATAATATTTTTCTCCTTCCTACTTCTCCAAAAAAAAACAACCCACTCAACTTTTTCTCCTCTACTGCTGCTGCTGCTGAAGAGATAGAAAAGCAGAAGGAATGAAGGGAGAAGTAAGAAGAAGACGAAGAAGAGTCAGGTAAAGCCAAGAAGTAAACGTTATTCAATAATGCATTTATCCATCCATCTTTTACCAGTCCCTCTATAATAGTAAATCTACGGAGAAAATCTTATTTCTGTTTCTATCAAAGTTAAAGTTATATCAGGAGAAACTATGAATATAATGATGATGATGTGATGTTTGTGTATTTTTCGACATTGCCTCCTTCGATTTGACGAAGAGGAAAAGTTCTATAAAGGCATCAAGAAGAAAGCTGAGTGAGTGAGTGAGTGAGAGAAAAAAAAGTTGTCCTTTGTACTTTACAAGTGAGAAGTAGTAGGGGAACCACTCCATCAACGTAACAAATAGAAGAGAAGAAGAAGAAGCAGCAACAATAACAGAATTAAAGTGGGGAAAAGAAAATGTAAGGAAGAGGCGAAATGTCAACTGCTTTCAGGTGATGCTTACTTATCCGTATCAATAGTATACCAAGTAAAAGCACATAAGTGAGGCGAATATAGACATACTCGAAAAAATCACCTAAGCTTTCCTGTTCCTCTTTCACTAATCTCTTTTTTCTTTCTCTCCTTCCTGATATATCTATGATGATGATGAAGGGTAAAAAATGACAATGGGTGAGTAAATGATAAACACATTATGAAAATGTAAAGTGGATAAGGATGTCGCTCGTTATTGAGGATACATTTTGGTCAATAAAAAAGTAAATTGTAAAATCTGAAGTGTCCAGCAAGCAATGGATAGTATGAGAAGAGCAGCACGCAAAATAAAAGTATATTTTGTAAATGGGCAAATAAAATATTAGTAAAAACTGAATTGTTTGATTTAAAAAAGTAAAGAATAAATTCAAGTTTTTTGTAAATCTAGGACTTATAAATCATCAACATATTTAAATTGTTAAAGAGGTTTTCAGGTTTGATATAGTAAAGTCGATTAAAAAAGTATTTTCTATTCATTTTTCAATGGAATTTGGAGCTTCCTTGTCACTCTCGCCAACCAACCCTTCTCTCCGCAAATAGACGAATCAATCCCATTATTGCTCGAATGGAGTAGCTCACCATTATTACTCAACAAACAATACAAATTGTCCAACTATGTATATCAAATCAATTCCAATCTAACGGGAAAAGGAGTGCAAGCGCGAGCGTTATGTTATAGTAATAATAACAACAACAAAACGTTACAAAGTAAACATTTACTTTTTCCTCCCTTTTTAAACCATTCTTCTGCTATTACCTTTCTACTAGCTCAATTCGGGAATACTTTTGATAATCCTTTCCATTAGAAAATATTAGAATGTCATTATTTCGAATGCTATTACGAAGTTACAGTGGTGGGCTACCTGCTACCATACCATCCTCTTAAAAAAACTACAATCTATCCGTCCGTCGATCTATCCACTTCACCCCATTTCATATAATTCTACAATGAATCCAATCCAGCCATGCATGCACCCAGTTTACTCACTAGCTCCCCACTTACTGGTCACATGGACAGCTTTAAATCACTACCCAACTCACCTCAGACTCAGAAGAAGCGAGTAAAGCCGTAGTAGCAGCAGAAGCTAAAGTTATCTTCTTTCAAGAAAGCATTTTCCATTCGTCGGCATGTTTTCTTTTCTTTCTTTCACTCCCCTTCTCTCTTCTCTCCCTCTTCACCACAACATATCTGCTCAGAAAAACGAGAGAAAATGAAAAGTGAAAGGGAAACAGGAAAGGATGACACTTTGCTTTCCTTCCTCCTACTGCTGGGATAGCCCCGGCGAGGTAGAAAAGAAAACCGAGAAACGTACATGTACATGCCCAGCCACGTTTCTTACGTAACGTACATAAATGGTCAGCGACTTTAGCTTTCCCTTTCTAAAAGCGTTTACATTTTATATAGAGCCATTAGTGTTATTCGGCTGACCATATAATTCCTTCTAAGCATTTCTTTGGTAGTGAAGTAAGTAAAATCATGGCGCATCATCATCATCAACCACAATTTTATAGCTACCATTTTATGACATGATGATGACGTAAGATGAAATTGAAAACATTTAAAGGTAAAATGCAATCCAATCGACTTCGAATCAATGTACGATGTAGTTTAGAGAGGTAGGAAATTATGTAGAGGACGAGAAAGAAACTGAAGTGAACTCTATCAACTTCGCCACTACTGCTGCTTTCGCTAATCGTTTTTAATATCTTCCAATAATATTACATTACCTCCAACTCCTAATCCAACTAACGCTTTTTTGCGTCATCTCTACCAACAACAACACAAGCTTTATGAAACTGTTTGTGATTGCGATACATAATACCAATACGAGAGAAAAGAGAGTGAGAGAGAAAGGAACATAATTCCATTACTAAACTGTACGAGTTGAGTTAAGAGTACAGTTCAAACATTACTAAACTGCTCTTATTGCATTGCCATTAACGTAATATAGTCTTCTTTCTGCTAAAGCTGAGCTTCTTTCTGCGCTGAAAAAAGTGAAAGGAAATAGAATTGGAGCAAAAAAAGAGAAGAGAATGAAAGAACCCTGTTTGTGCTTATGTGTGTGTTTACAGAGTAGCTTTTAGCTGGAGAGATAATCATTAAATCAATTTCTTTGAAATAATTTAGCAATTGACAAAAGGCTGGCAATAAGGCGAAAGTTTTTTTTACTATTTTCGAATACTGGAAGAGCTGCTAAAGAATGAAATGGATTGGAGGAGGGGAAACTGAACTCAAGCAAAGCTGCAAAACGTAGTAGCATGGAAGATGGATCCGGCATGGGTAGATTTTTTGTTTGTTGAGCTTTTTTTTATATTTTTCATAGAGAGAGAAAGAAGAAACGGAAGAGAACGTTTACTTACTCGGTTTATTAGATTGACGGTGTTGGTGGAGGTGATGATGATGACGATGGATATAATGCCTGGATTTACCACTACTGTTTTCCTCCTCCTCGCCTTCCTCAGTTTGTCGATGATAGTGATGATGGAGGGAAAGTGCCGCTCCGGAATGATGAGTAGGCGGTGGAGGTAGCATTCTTCTTCGAACATGCAAATTCATTATTGAATTGTGATTTGCGGAATTTGTACCGGTTGTATTGGTGCGGAGGTAGTCGTTCTCGTGTTGTTGTTGCTGCTGTTGGTGGTCGGCATTATTAGCCATAATAACGTTATGGTGGTGCTGAATGCTAATTCGGTTACTGTTAAATGGTTTATGATGAGCTGGCGTAAAAACGTCGTCGTCTTCCGGTTCCTCTACAAAGTAGTTTAAAACTGGGGATGATGAGGTGGATGGAGGGGTAGCTGGTGATGAAGTGGAAATGGTGTACTGATCATTCTCGTCATATTCTGTGCCGTTACTGTCAATTAATATGTGGCGGCGGTGACTACCGCTGCTACCCTCCTCCTGATTATCGTATAGAACGTAAGGATGGTGTCGGTTACGATGATGGTAAAAGTGTCGAGATCGAGAAGTGGTTGCTAAATCCATAATCATGGTTTAGTAAATAGCAGAAGTTGAACAAAAGGAGTTGGGTTCTTCACGAAGAACACTTCTCCTTTTTTCCTTCTATTGCTGAAATCTAGTTTCTTATTTAACTTGTAAATTTTTAAAAAAAATTTAGTCACAAAAAATATTCGTCTTTCTTCTAAGCTTTTTGATTTGTCCTACTTTCAACACACGTGGAACAATTTGCAAGAACAATACACATTAAAAACGATGTCAGTGCACTACCATTCGGTTTTAAAACAAACGCTTTTATGTATTACAAAGTTTTTTTTTCCAAAGTGGACTTTATGGGGCAAACAAAGAAAAATTAACGACTACGTTGCGTCTGAAGCACTTTTAGAGGAAACAATACCAAACATTCTGTTGACAAAGCAAATGTTATTTTTGTTTTATCCTTATTGAAATTCTCCACTTAAAACCAATATTGGAATCATAATGTATTAAATTCAAAACTATATCGTCGTAAGAGTACTTAATAGCTTTACAATAATGGTGAAACAATGTTATTTTTGTAAACTGGCTAAAGTCTGTGTGATTTGAACACAAATTATGTATCATATAGAAAAAAAGCTATGAAAATATTTTTATTTTATTTTTAAGAGATCAGTTAGAAAAAATCTCAGATACTTAACCAAAAAATCCGTTAATTTACTAATTCTTGACTTTACTAACGCTATTTTTTTCTTTGGTTAGTTTCTTTCTCATCCTAAATTATACTTTTATACTTTAAGTCTGCAAAATCTTGGTAAAACTGCCGAGATCATTTAACAATGGTACTGGCAACGTCTCTTTTAACTGCCGCGACAACAAAACGCAATAATGCTTCTTCTTTCCTCAACCTTTCTCGTGTCAAGCGGATTGTTGAATGAAGTGGAAACCTGGTTTCAATCCACCTTTTTTAATGATCTGAAAAAGCAAACCACACGACAACAAAACGCAATAACGCTTCTTCTTTCCTCAACCTTTCTCGTGTCAAGCGGATTGTTGAATGAAGTGGAAACCTGGTTTCAATCCACCTTTTTTAATGATCTGAAAAAGCAAACCACCACCACAACACCGTCGTGATAAAGATGATAATGATGCTGCTGTTATGTTAGATGATGAGCCAGCTTGTGCTCATCATATTATTTACTGATACCTCGTTGTTTTCGACGATGATGATGATAATATGACTATGACCACTCTTTCTTTCTTCCTTCTTATTTCGTTTCATACAACTAGTTGCATATCTACGCGTTAACTCATCGTAATCGTAAAACGTTACGTACAGGTAATAGCTGCTGCAGCAAGCAATTGCTATGAAAAGGATTGTTCTTTTTCATGGAAAAATGAAAACGACTCATCCATCCGTCCATCGGCTGGCTGCTGCTGCTTTTGCTATTGTGCTCTCCTCTTCTTCTTCTCGGTTCTCATATAATGTTGTTGATGATGATTGGAGGCAGGTGATACAATAGAAAGAATTATTGCTGTTAATCTGTTTTTTGTTATGTATGTATGTATGTGTATAGATTGGATTGAAAGAGTAGAAGAGAGAGAGGCTACCTCTACGAAAATGGAACATGCGGTGTGATGATAATAATGGTGGTGGTGGGACCACAACAGCTCCAGTCTTGTTCGTCTTGCTTCACTTCGCACCAGGTAAAAATAGGTAAGAATCTTCGTAGTACGAGATCGTAGTAAAAAGTAATGCTGTTGCTGGATTTATGCGATTAAAATGGACACGGCACGGGTACCGAACCAGAGATACTCATCAGCCCACTACTACTACTCAAGAGAGTTGATCACAAGAAAGGGGATGAAAGAAAGATAATGATAAAAACAAAAAAAATTGAGCTTGGCTCAGATCAGTTCCTCTAAAAGTAGCCGAGCAGCTAGAGCAGAGAGCATGATAGGGGTGATGCTGATGATGATTAAGATTACGATTATGACAAGACAAGCCATGCCAAGACTAAATTTACTTAACATTACCGTGGATTTGCATAAAATTTGAATATCTCGTTTAAATTTCACTTTTACAGAAAATCGTTTGCAGAATCGTAATCTACGTCCAAAACTTCATTAGATAGCATATATGGCATCTCTAGAGCCGAGCGGCATGCGGGAAGTTTCCCTTTTAAGACCATGCCGTCGTCGTCGTCGTCTTTCCTAAAAAATCTGGCTCTGATTCCTGTGATTCCTAGCAAAAATATCTTCAAGTTCAACTTGTTATTAAAGCTGGCGTTTTTCACATGAAAAACGGACTAGTATGAATGATGATGAGGGTGAAGTGAAGTATATAGTAAGTAGGATGATGTTGATGAGTAAAATGTGCGGTTCATATCATCATCGCATCATCAAAGCATTTCCTCCAGCCCAAAAATCATTTCTCACTCACTCAATTTTTATCTCTAAATTTGTTTTGCTCAGTCAGGATTTTTTTCTTTGTAGTTGTATTTTTAGCGTGAATTAACTAAAGCGTGGTATTACGTATTACGTCGGTGGTGGTGGCGGAGTGGAGACGGGCGGACGGACGGAGCAAGTTTTAGCTTAAGCTTTAAATGGAATTCTGTTAAATAGGGGGAAACCTCGGACAATAACTTCGACTTTTGACTTGGCATTGGCATATTTTCAGTAGGCACTTTAGAATTTAACTAGAAATTATTAAAAAAGGCTGAGACGACTGAGAGAACATGACGCATCATTCATTTCATGATTTTCGTAGAAATATTGCATTTTCATTTGGCCTTGCTGGCTTCATCATTCATCTTAATATTATCATACCGATTTTCATGTAACACATAATATTTTGATTGTCAACAAAAATGAGAGTGAGGGTGGCTGGTGGTATGGTAATATTACGTAATGGATGAAAGAAAGGATTACCTATTATATTACTTTACCGTGATAAACATGTACACGCGTATTAAATTGACATCTGATACCGTTTCATTGCTGCTGCTGTGATGATATGAATGAGGACCGTAGAGAAACTAAGATTTTTTCATTGTTATTTTTATTTTTATTAGTTGGGTGGGAAGAAGTAATACTTTGAAACCCTTTGTATTTTGGATATGTGTACTGCTTGAAGGGGTAAAGGTAAAAACTTCAAAGCTGTGCTGCACTGCTGCAGGTAATTTCATTGTTATATGAAAGCTACACGAGTTTCTTTTTACGGAAGGATCTTACTCTAGAGCCAGGTAATGAAGCTGTAGGGTTTACTATGGTTTGGGTAGGGAAGGCATAGGAAGGAATCGGTAACAGTTGGATTATTGTTCCGGGGAGGCGGGGAAAAGGGTACAAAAAGAAAAGGTAAAAACAAAACTGTACCTGGACAAATCGTTTGAACTTTTAAGGGAAGAAATATCAACAGAGCAGTGAAGCTTCACCTTTACTTTTTACAGTTTTAAGGCTTGCTTTGCTTGTTTAAAAAAAGCAGTAGTAGAGCAGAGCAGGATCGAAAAGCAAGAGTTTTTTTCTAAATTTACGAAACAAAAAACGGGGCTATTAAGAGGGAGTGTGCCTTGCCATGCGCCAGGCCGTAAGCGACTAAAATAAGACGGACGACTCATCATTATCAGCATATTCATCATCAGCTAGAGCATCACAACAGCACTACCCTCATCATCAAAATTATCACCGTGATCAGCATAAAAAATCCAACTGGTTTTATTAGATTAGGTTGGTTAAGCCGTTGGATCAACGTGTGATTGTTACATTTTACATTTGTATAAATATCTAAGCAAAAACAATGAGTTCGTTTTGTATTATGTAATAGAGTAAAGCAAAATTAATACGTAGATTTTAAAATCAAACGCACTTGCCTAATTCTCTCTAATAATTTTATGCTCGATTTTAATTTCCGCACATGCTATAAAACAAAAAAATATTCTATTCGATGAAATATAAATCTTTTAATTTAATTTATTTTCGTCTAATCTTCGTTCAAATGTCGTTGCTGGGCTTTTCCATTCATTATACGTAGAAGTGATATTAATTGATACCAAAACCCACTTAATTTTCAGACCTTTACTAATTAACCTTCCTAAATTCCTAACATTTCCCAACAATCCATTCGTCACACAATAATATTAAATAAATTTGAAGCAATTAATCCATAAATGAATAACTTATTTATTGAATATGTCCAAATTGATGAATTATTGTTTCGGAAAATTCATAGAGCTCGTCGTAATATCAATCTTTTCAATCCAATAACTGTTCTTTATAACGAAATACAAACTCAACAGTAGCCTAGCTTAGCATCATCACAATCATAATCATCGTCAGCGTAAAACAAAACAGTACATCTTTTACAACTACGCTACGCCCGCCCTAGGGTTTCCTTTTTTGATACATTCATCCATCGAACCCATCCGTTTTCATTCTTCATGCAATAATGTTTACATTCTTATGTGTGTACCTTTTACCCCCTTTTTCTTCTCAATTCACTCATTCTTTACTTACTACGGTTACGATTAGCTTAGCTTAATATTTTTAGTAAAACTAGATTGCGTTTTCGCTGTTGTTATTGTTGTGTTTTTCTACCGTAGTTTCGGTTTGTTTGTATCTGTTACTGCTCATCCAGAACGAATCCGATTGACACCTGACGCACAAAATGTATGAGCTTCTTTTGTTGAAATGCAAGAGAGCTTCCCTTGTGGTTGGTGGTTGGATGGATGGACCGAAGAAGAAAAAGTAAGCGTTACAATTACAACACATGAAACATGAATAGATGTACACATGTCATACAGAAGCGAAATCGTTCGGTAGAGTTGAAATGATCATGAAGGAAGGAGCAGCAGCATTCGAGCATTTAAGTGGGAGAAGTTAAAACTGATTATAATAATGAAGTAAAGGAGAAGAAGCCTTATCCTTACAAAAAATACAATATCAATGATAAGAGAAAGATTGTTTGGATGGAGTAGCGGAGCGGGTTCGTTATGCTTTGAGCCGAATCGAGTATGATTATTATTTGGATTTGGAGCAATTTTGGTTCATACAAATACAAACAATCAGTTAGGTTTGGGTTATTCACTTACGTAATTGCAAGCAGAGCAGAAGGTCCCGTCATTTACATAATTCTAAAGGTAAGCAAGCAAATACTAAATAGGATTGCTTAATTTCTCATTTGGTTGCTTAATTAGAGAAGAAAAAACAGAAGACAGGAAGGAGAAGACGGGATATGATATGATATGATTCAAGACATTGCAATGCAATGCCATCGCAAACTTTTAATGTGAATTCAATGGGCAAACAATTTCCACACGAAAAATTGAGAATGAGATTACGATTTCCGTTCTATATTTTTTTTAATTTACGGACTGGGGTAAAGTGGACAATGAACTTTAGGAAAGCTAAGCAAAAAGGGTTTTTGGTTTAATCAAACATCAAAATGCGAAAATACGAATGATGGTGGAGCTGAGCGTATGAGGATTGAATATTCTGTAGATTCGAATTTTTAATAACAGCGAGGCCTGCTGCTGCTGCTGAGTAAAATTATCTGTTTGTTTATATTTAAAGTAGGGCAAATCCAGTTGGATAGTCCATCCATCCTCATATGCCAAGCCATATTCTCCTCATTCTAGGCAAACCTTCTGCTGATAAATTTTGCAGGGAGCAGAGAGAACAAT
>JAHZNJ010000197.1:0-11066 GCA_027744475.1 Lepidocyrtus cf. sotoi NNG-2020
CAAGGAGAAGATGTTTGAGACAAACAGCTCCAGAGTCTGTACTGTTTCTGCTGCTGTAAACCAAGTGACTTCATTGAATTTCTCTTTCTGCTTATCATTACGTTCAGCAAAAGCTTTCGTTGCAAATACATACAAAACATGACAACAAGAAGACAATCGGAAATAGATTTGTGCTGTTGCGTTGTTGTCCACATTTTTTTCCATTTCTCCTTGAGAAAAATAGTGTCCATCTTGAATTAACAACATACTGTCCAAATATGTGTTTGATGGACATGGCCGAGAGAGAAAGAGAAACCATGGACAGCACTCTACTTTTTTCATTGCCTTCATCTCCTTTTTTATGTAGATTGCTCTGCTCTGGTGGTGATGATGTACACATGTGTGGCGCCAAAGACGTAACAATATACCAAGTAGGTGCTTAACTTAACTTTCTCCGTTTGCCAGCAGCCAAGCTAATCGTAAGCTAGCCATAATAATATCGCTTATCGTCATCATTGCCAAAGAATTCTTCTTCAAAGTAGATGGGTTTAGTGAGTGAGTGAATAGTACAAGCACGACGTTGAATATGTCCCGTCATGTAACAGTTTCGCATTAATACAACATGATCATCATCATCATCATCATCATCATCAGCACTTTACTTTTTTCTATGAAGAAAAACAGAGCAGCAGCAGAGAAAAGTAAGTCGTAGTAAGTAGGGGAGTAGAGTAGTAGAGCTGGTGTAATGTGATACCACTCTGGTCCATTTAGGAGAAAGAATTCATTCTTATCATCATCATCATCCTCATCATGGAACCGTGCCATTTTTTGCAGTTAGCATTTCTCCATTCAGCAAGTTGTAAAAAGTTTGTGTATTTTTTTCTTCGTTTGCTTTTCATTCTCAATAGGAAGTCATTCCCCTTTATGTAGTGGGATCCATTTATTATTCAGAAATAGCAGCTGTATCAAAGAGCTCTTTTCTTTGGAATGTTTCATCCAATGTATTGAACCAATTGCCCGTGTCCAGTCCAGCTCCAGCCAGCTTATATGTTTACATTACTTACGTTGCTTGCACAATTGAGATTAGTTGGGACTTAGAAGAGAGCTTCTTGGGAGGGAGGGAGGAAGAAGTAATGACAACAAACGTCAACAGCTTGAAACTCATCTGTGGATTTATTTTCTCTTCAGAGTAGTCTTCTTTCTTTAAGCCTTCCTCCATAAAATTATTATACCGATGCGATGCGATGTAGCAAGAGCAGAAGCAATAATAATTATCAATTCGCCAATGGGCTAAACCCTTTTGCTTGTTTGTATGACTTAACTTTATGACCGACGCTTTCTTTGCAGGATTCATCCCCTTGTGCAGTAATTTTACAGCTATTTATAAGAATACTTATACATATTCGCACATTATGTAATTGTAGATCCATAATAAAAATATATGTGTAGATAATTATGACGAGGGCGTAGAATCTCTCAATTTGTTGGGAATTATCCAAAACATGTTTGCCTAACTATATATAAAGTATGTACATATATTATCTACGTTATAGATAAGTATTATATTATGAACTTTGACATAGGTATGCTTACTTAGAAACGCGGTAGTTTTTACATTTTACTAATTTACCCACTTTACTCTTACTTTTCCGTAACTACGTTATAGATAATTATTATATTATGAACTTTGACATAGGTATGCTTACTTAGAAACGCGGTAGTTTTTACATTTTACTAATTTACCCACTTTACTCTTACTTTTCCGTACTTCAACTATTTCCCTAAAAGTTCCGAGAAGCAATCACACTTTGATTAAATTGAATTGATAGTTTTTGACGTTGAATGAATGAAACACTTTTTTTATATTATTACTTTGATGGTTTTCATATCACATCACGTCACGTCCTTTCCAAGGATGAATTGCAAACACGCACAAACCACATACTACATAGCAGCAGCATAGTTTGGTGTTGAGTGAGATTCTCAGAAAGAAAGCAAAAAAAACACCAAACCAACTACCAACCATTCACTTACAGTGCTGTAGTGTAGTAATAGTGTAGAAAATTGTTTCCGTAAAAGCAGCAGCAGCACAGCAGCGACAGTCGCAGTCTTCCTTGATAGATTCATAAAAAAGTTTTCAGAAAGCCGAAGGATAATCTCCGCAAGGGCCCAGGAGATTTCGACAGGCCTTCTGAGTTTTTTAGGAGTTGAATTGTTGTGGTAAAAAGTGAAACACGGTCAATCTCTCTCTCTAGTGTACGTAACGTAGTATGTATGTAGGTAGATGCCTCACTTTGTCACGTTCATCTATAAAAAAAAAGTATAAATTAGAAGTACAATTTGAATGTAAATGACAGAAAAAGGTTTAAGTTTAAGTTTAGTAAAATAGAAACTTGATCTCTGTTTCCTTGTAATAAATATTATGTGGCTAACAAGTTTTATAATTAACGTTTTGTGTAACATTTCTTACCAGTTAAATTCTGTTGTAAGTAGAAAAGTAAACTTGACATCTCCCATGAACTGCTTGATTTATTATTTGTATTTAAAAATTTAATAGCTTACACTGGTTCCATTACACATAATAAGTAAAGTATGTATTGTTATTACGTATTCATAATAAAAAGGGTCACACACACACGCACACACTTAATTTTATATTCCTTAGCAGAGAAAGAGAAAACGCACTACGAATATACGATACGACATGTTGTTAAAATGGTAATAAAAGGAACGATAAAAATTGTACTTTCTCTTTCTCCTCTTTAAAATTTCAAGTAGGAGTTCAAATCTTAAAAAAGTTAAAACTTTGTTTTTGTCCATTGAATTCTTTTTTGTGATTTTTGTAGTAGAGCTAATTATGTACACGAACTGTTAAGTTAAAAAGAACGTTGTTCCTCGCTCGATGATTTTTTTCTACCCGAAGGGAAGAAACACTCACTCACTTACACAGTACAGTTTACTTACTCACTTGAGCGAGCGAGTAAGTAACTTGTGCCTCTGGCAGCAGTAATTAAATTTAAGAAGATGTGACAAGACGACGAGCTAATACTTTTATCAGCAACACTGCACGGAACTACTACTGTTTGTTGTTTTTGCTGTTGTTCTTCTTCATGATGATGATGTGCGTTGATAGTTGTCTTCTTCCACTAAACTTCAGCAGCAGCAGAGCCGAGATGTTGTGAGTTGTAACGTAACGTGGTTCTGTCCAATTAAAAGTAAACTAGCCCGTGTCACTAGGAAATCACGATAGGAGAAGAACACGAAAACTGCCAACAACTTTTGACGGTTAAACATCCACATCCCAACTTTCCCGTTCCAGGCATTTCCACCAAATCGGAAAACTGTTGTGTATAATGTGTGTGTGTCTGCGTGATTACGCTTCTAGCGATGATGATAATTTTATTTTCTCGGTATTTCGTATTTCCAGTAACGAAGTTTATTCCGCTCATCATCGTCGTCTTCAACTTCTTCAGGCCAGGCTAAAAGGAGTCATGTTCGCCCATAATTATAATATGCATAAACGATTATACTCGTTAACGCACTCACTAAAAGTGGGAACGACTTAACACTTTTACTTTTCTTGTTCTTCTTCTGCTTTTCATTATATTATAATTTCTTTTAATGTGTCCCTGATTAAAATAAGATGTGAACGCTGTATTTAGTCTATATTTTTAAATACCTACATATTTACACATATCTGTACAATGTAACTTCTGTTTCTTTGAGATTGACGTATTATTCAAGTCCAAAATATTTCTACAGCACCATCAAAACATTTTTTAACGCTATTATATACTTCTACTATGTACATACAATTTTTTTTTCAACTTTTTACATTGAGCAACTCCTTCGTTTCATATTTCTTCTTTTAAAAAAACCGTACGTATGTACATAAGCAAGGATGAACCCGTTCCTCCATTAATAATACCGATCATTAATCCCACCTTAATCTTCAAAAGATAATCGTCGTATTCAACAACCAAATTATACGAAGAAAAGACCAAAAAGGTCATTCACATTCACTATAAAAAACAGCTTTACTCTTTACGACTTTAATTTTCTCTTTGCTTTCTCCCGCTTTCACTTTTGCTGCATCGTACCTATAAAAAGTAAAGTATTCCTTTTGATTTAAGCAAAACTCTGGCAATTCGCAGTTAGAATTTCAAACAACCGAGAAAAGAAATAAAGATACGGAGAAAATGAAGTTGTACTTTTAGTAGGAGGAAGTAGTTCTTTTTTCCCTATAAACTATAAACTTTGCATAAATATTGTGTATAGATCTTATTCTAACTTACTTATGTATGGATATTCTGTAGTACAGATATTTATAGTATGAAGTTGAATATAGAATTACTCTGAGAGAATAAAGTAAGTAACCTTTATCCTTTTAACTTTAGTTCTTTTTTCTTGACTTCGACTAAAATTAAGTTTACTGTTTACGTTTGGTTTGCTTCCTTCCCTTAAACAGTAGCAGTAGAAGAAGTAATGGTAGCAGTTGTAGGTATTCATAGTTTTTTATTTGTTTTATATATCGAGAAGAGAGAGAGAGACGAAGAAAAAACCGACAAAGTTTGTTAACGTCCTTCTCCTCGTTGAATTATTTAAGACGTCACGAAAATCAGGATGACACTGGATAAAAGACAGAAGCTGAGAGGGATTTGTTGCGGCATTTGTCCTCCAGTTTGCATTGCGGCTGGTAGCTCTCCTATATAAAACGTAGATAGATACATAAACAAAAAAAACAAACAACAACATCAACAAACGTACATTTACTCCTTTTGAATTAACAATAAGTTTCCTTTTCAGAGAACAGAAAGCAACAACAAACTTACTATATAAAAGGAAGAAGGAAGAAAAAAAACTTTTTTGTCATTTTCCCTCCTCCTCCTTCTTTATCCTTTCGTTGCTAATTACTTCAGCTCCTTACTTATCCATTCAACCATGTATTGTAGGTAATCTTTCTAATGAAAACGGAGCTTTGCTTCATTTCTTTTATTATTTGCGCAGAGAGTGGTGTGGAGTGAAAGTGAAGAAGGGGGTCATTGAAACGCGTAGGGACACACACACACATACATACAAAGATTGGTATGGAACAGAACTCCTCTTGAATGAGAAAGAAGAAAAGAAAAGAAAACGGTCATCTCGCAAAAGTACAAAAAAACACCACACCACTCACTTTCCATCATCGTCATCATCACAGCCTCCTTCTCTGATAAAGCCTAGAAATGGAAGAATCATTTGTAGCTCTTCTTATGTATACCTAAGTTAATACCACTTCTTCTTCATAAGGAGAATCTTTTGTCAGAGATGAGCAGAGACAAGGATCAAAGATCTATCTATATATTTACTTACTTATTTTTAAAAAAAGTAAAAAGAAAAAGAACTCCAGACAAATTCTCATCTCGTCCTGCGAATCTCCTTTCTTGCTCTTCTGAAAGAGGATACAATTTAGTTTTTGATCTTTAGTTTTTTCTTAACGATCTATTTATACACATATTAAATAGGTTATTATCGAGAGCATAATAATATAAAATATAATAAAAAGCATTCTAAAGAGAAAAGGAAAGGGTAAGTGCAGTTCTACACTACTGTGTACTGTACATACACAAAGGTTCCAATAAATCTCGAGAGGAAAGGATCACCCAAATACTCCCATTTGACATGGCATAAATAAAGGAGTGACGGGAAACGAAGCGAGACGCTCTTTTCCAATATACAGCAGCAAAAAATACTGAAAGACTGAAAGAAAGAGTGAGATAGGAAGAGTAAGAGAGAAAGCTGAAGTACCTAAAATCCAACACGTACTCATATAAGTATGCGATCCAGCCGAATGCCACTTTCATTTTTTTCTCGTGTCCTAAGTCCTAACGTGAAGTAATACCGTAGGATATCATTTATAGTAGAGAAGAGTTAAAATGTGTGCATAAAAGGAACTACTACTGTTTCGTTTCCTTTACACCTCTCCTAAATACTTACATTTACTACTACAGAGAGAAAAGGATGATGATAATGATGATGATGTTATACTATCAGATCATTCAAAGCAACAAAGTAAAATTCCTAGAAATGCCGTACAGTAGTAGTAGCTGGAGTAAAGCTAAAAGAGAAACAAAATAATATTGTGAATTCAGAAAGAGTAGCAGCAGCGTCGTGTGTGTCTGTGTGTGTGTTTGGCTCTTAAGCAAAGGTATCAATATCCAAAGTCAAAGTAAAGGTGAGTGAAAGATACGTTTATACTTATTTGTTGTTAGTGTTAGCCTTTCTCTTTAAATGGATATCTAATATGTACCTACCTAACTAACCCAAACTGTTTTTACGTAACTAATGCTGACGGCTGGAATACTAAACCAGTAGTCTGTGGCGGCAGGTATCTTCATAAAAACAACAAGCAGCAGCATAATAGCAGTAGTAGGCGGAGGAAAGACATTCAAGTAAGCCACCTACATATTTATTTATTGGGGAAAAAAGAGGTGGACATAAACAAAATATTTGGCATTTTATTTCACACGAGAGAGAAAAAGACCTCCAAATAATTTACTTGAGTCAACAATATTTTTTATTTAGCTCACGATTAGCCATAAAAATAATAGTAGGCATGCAATTCTGCTGAATTTCTACTATGTATAGCTTGGCTTGGCATGATATTTGCCGATGAAGCTGATCTTGGAGGAACATTCAGCTGTCGAGCATGTCGTGCTTTTTTTACTTATTCATCGTGATCGTCTTGTGCAAATAGTAGTTTAAGGTAGTACTACCACTACATAACAAGAACAACAATTGTATTAGTAAACAAAAGTGCATCTGATTTGCTATTGCCAATATGTTGTGTAGGTATTGTTTTTCTAGAATGTGCGAAATGAATGTGTTTAGGGAATACGCTTTCACAGCTTTAAAAACGTCTAAATCGACGAACTCTCTTTTCTCTCTATATTACGAATGGCTAGTTTTGTTCTAATAGAGAAACAACAATTGTATTAGTAAACAAAAGTGCATCTGATTTGCTATTGCCAATATGTTGTGTAGGTATTGTTTTTCTAGAATGTGCGAAATGAATGTGTTTGGGGAATACGCTTTCACAGCTTTAAAAACGTCTAAATCGACGAACTCTCTTTTCTCTCTATATTACGAATGGCTAGTTTTGTTCTAATAGAGAGAAAAAAAAAGTAGACCAACTATGCCTGCCTGCCTACTTTTCCTCTTGAAGAATAAGTTTAACAGAAAAAAAGGAAAAGTTCAACTTCACTGATTTTTTTCTTTAACCCTTTTTTTGCAAAAAAAAGCCAATTGGACTTTTTAAGAAAACACTCAATATAAAAATGTACCTCTTGTTAAAGCCACGCTACGCTTCTGCTGTAGTGCTTCCTGTATCGTAAAAAACAAAGAAAAAGAAAGAAATACTGCTGGAAGTGGAAAATAGCACATCGCATCGTCACGACGTGGGATTACGTAATCGTTTTCGCTAAAATTGGATCTTTTCTACTACTGTACCATTCAATATATAAAAGTCGCGAGTGAAATGGCAAGGTTTTCAGTCCACTAACACCACCACGGCCCTAAACAAACCAAACCAAACGTAGTAGTAATATTTTTTTCTTCTTCGTATTTTTTCACATTTTCTATTCCAGTGGAGCACAATCAATAATGTGCCAAGTTAAAGAGCACATAAGTCTATCTGAAATGGAAGGAAGACTGAACTGAACCACCACCGCCATCCACCAAAATGGAATAGTTTCACTTTTTGGTTGCTACTGCTGCTGTTGCCGCTGCTGCGAGAAAATATGTATGTGTGTGGTTTATCCAAACATTTAACTCTGTTACATGACCAACTACCTACCTACTTGTTTTCACCAATGAGCGTGTTCATTTGGTACAAAACCTTCAAGTTTTACAAGATAAGATATTATTATGCCTTTTCACTTGGAATTGGGACTTGAGGAAGAAAAGGAAGAAGTAGCACGAGCACGGTTGCTCTTGTTTTCAAGCATGTGAATGAGGTAGTTTCCAGAGGAAGAAGGTTAGGTTAGGTATATCGTATGTACATTAAATTTATGACAAGTGTCGCTAGCTGGGTTTTGTGGTTGTTGAGTATGCAAAGCTTTATTACTGCAACGATTAGATTTTCTCTTTCTCTCTCTCTAAAACTGAAACTCTTGTAATGTAAATGGTTAAGTAAGTATGTTAAACGATTTGTTAATAATAAAGCTACACATATGCTGAAGTGAAGCTGAAGAACAGTTTTATAATTTACTTCTATCGAGTGGAGTATAATATGGTACTTGATACTAGAACAAATCTCTGGTAAATAGTTTCTTCTTCGTCTTCTGCGTCTTTAATTTGTAGAATAGAAACAGAAACTATCCATAACTTAACCAGAAAGCATCAAAACACGTCTCGGAAGCATTTCCCTCTCAAAACCAACTCATTTATTTAGATTTTGGAAAGTGGAAGCCTTACATTACGTAACAACAAATAAGATTTTGGAAACTAGGAAACTTCAACCCTATTTATGGTTTTCTGAATTGCTCAAGTTTTGCTTATTTCTACTCTTTAACAAAACAGAAAAAAATGTCACACAAAAGATGTAGAAAATTAAATGGGCTCTCTTCCCTCACTTCATTACTCCGACTAATTTATTTTTTAACAGAAAACGAGAAAGAAAAATGACTCACTTCTTATGTTGGCTAACCCTCCATTCATTCATTTTGGAGTACACGCACGTGCTTATTTCTTCGTTTATTACTGGTACTTACTTTTTCCTTTCAGATTTTAATTTATGGATAATATATGCCAACAAGTCAACTCGCAATTAACCAAGAAGAAAGAAAGGAATTAATATTTGTTTGTTTGCCGTATCGTATTCCATCGCTATTTTACCATTTTCCATATTTAACCATTATTCTTTCAATTATGTACATGCATAGTACGTAGTTGTAGTGAATGAAAGACAGAAAAGAGTTTCTGTCAAATTAGAAAGAACTTGTGCTTTTATGTACATTCATATTATATTATTATTATTACTTAAGCTACTTTACTGCTTTATCAGAATTCATATAATTAAATATTTTTGTTGAGTAAAAGGGTCATATTTGTATACTATTATTTATATAGAGGGAGACAGAAAAGAGAAAGTTAACTAAACATGATGATTGATACCATCTCATGCCAAAATGTTTGTTTTTCCTTTCCTACTTTCTCTTCTCCTCTCCTGTCGAGAGCTGGCCGTGATAGTTCACTATTCTCTTATGCTGTGGCCTGGCTTGGTTAAAGAGAAGTTCTGGAGAGAGAAAGGAAAGAAGTGCGTACGTAGCGAAAACACACTCGATTATTTTTGCCACGTTCTGCTTTGCTCTCTGCTCCCCCCAACAAAAGTTCCATTTCATCCATACAAATACAGAAATGTGTAGAAAGCTTTAATATCTCTCGTTTTGATCAACACATACATCCTCTACACCAAAATATTATTATTATTATTGTGTATGATGAATGAAATGAGATGAATGAAAAAGTAAAGAGGAGAAGAGGAGAAAGCAAAAACGACGACTTTTCTTTTTAGATTTTCCTGTTTGCTTTTCCTTTCTAGTCCAGTAAATAATTCGAACAGTTACTCAAACTTGATTTTATCCACATCGCATCGCCATATGTCCGCTTTTCCTTTCCTCTCCTTTACTACTTTTCTATTTAATGTGAAAGCATCATGTAAGCATAGAGAAAACATGCTGCCTACATAATGTTTCCGTCTTGGAAAGGAAACTGAGTGACTGACATTTACTTTTCTTTTCGTATAAATAGTAATATATTGCCGTGGTGTTGTGGTAGTGCTGCTGATGTTGGAGACGAGGAAGCTTTTCATAATGTTGGCTTTCATTAAAATGAATTGAACCGGCATGAAATATGTTGCCTCGCTAAGCAAAATCTTGGAAAGGAACGTAACTTATTCTTAAACATTTGCGTAACTTTTCAGCGGGAGTGTCGTCACCAAAAAAATTGCGACCTACCGTTTTATAAACAAATATCTTCATTTTTCTTGAAGTTTCCTTACATATATTATGTTAGAATGAATTTTACCAGTTTTGTTGTAAAAATATTTCATTTTGTTTATAATTTTCTTATTTTCATGGATAGAAAGAACAAAAAAAGTAATGTTTGTTTTCCAGCGAAACTTTATGATCGGTTCATCGTCAAACGATATGAAAATTTATTTTTTCCGCTTTATTAGGTTTATACTGTTCATTTTTGTGAGTAACTTAACATATTACTTGATCCACATATATCTTTTTATAGTTCCGTTTGTTGCATTTTTATAGTTATGCATACCCATGCATTGTCATTAAGCTATTTATGTAGGTACCTATACGGAAAGGCTTGTATGAAAAAAGTTAGACTTTCTGGAAAACAACAAATGATTTGTTAGATAAGCTTATACAAATAAATTAAAATACATATTTCCATGTTTTACTTGGATAATATAAATATTTCACAAGACATGAGCACCGATTTACATTTACTTTCCTTGAGGAACTTTTTTATGCGCATTGTTACATATTTTGCGTAGTACAAACTGAATAACACGGAGTCTTCCTGTCGATCTTTTATTCTTAACAATATTGTATAACTAGATCAAGTCTTTGTTTTTGCAGAAATTAGTAAACAAAATGAAAATAAATATGTATTTTCGGAATTTTATTATTTATTCAGCAGGTACGTAACTAGCCAAAAACATTTAAAATTAAAGTAGGAGTTAAAAGGCTAGATTTCCTTCCTCATATTTCATTCCTCCTCGCTAAAGAACAAAAGCGTGTTTTAAAAGTGAATGGGAAACGAAACTCCCTAAATAAGTATTACTTTGCTGCATATTACTTACTTAAATACATAAAACGTGCTTTGTAACAGCAACAGCAACTAATATTTAATGACTTGTCCTTGTGTAGGCCCTACAAATTTGTGTACTTTCTACTTCTACTACATATTTCATAACGAAAAAGTTTACAACAAGACAGTCCTCATTTGCATCACTCACTCACTAAAGTCAAATACTTTTACCACCTACTTTGCCTACCTACTATACCTACCAACCCTACTCTTACTCG
>JAHZNJ010000198.1:0-11012 GCA_027744475.1 Lepidocyrtus cf. sotoi NNG-2020
GGAAAGGAGGATTTGAGACAGCTTCTTGGAGAAAAAATGGAAATGCAAAGAAGGTTGGACTCCCTCATCGACAAAATTCGGGAACTCGAGCGTGAAAATAGGGAACTGGAAAGATTGAAAGATTCCGTCTCTCTCAAGAGCGTAGCGGGACGATCTCCTCTGCCACAAATGAGAGATAACACGATCGCTTGTTTGGAAGAAGAGAATTCTGATTTGAGAAGAAAAATTAATAAATATGAAGCAGAGATCCGAGATTTAGAGAGAAGGCATACTAAACACATTGGCGAAGTGACAACCCAAGTGAAACAAGAAAGAGATTTTGAATTGGAGCGTGCTCGAGCCGCGAAACTTCAAGCGGAGCGTCTCTTGGAAGCCCGAGAGTCCAACTACCGTCAACAAATTCACCGTTTGGAACAACAAGTCACTCATTTGAAGGAGCAGCTCTCTGAAGAAATCCGTCGGAGACAAGCCTTTCTCTCCAGAAGCTTCCGTACTGGACAGGAAATTCGTTCACTAAGACAAACCTTGGGTGATTCTTTGAGAAACGTTTCAATGGACCCAAGCCCTGGAACGATGGACTCCGAAACCAGACGGCTGGACACTACTCTCGACCTTCATAAAAGTGCTTCGCAGTCATCCCTCATGGCTACCAGTCCCCAAATGAGAGACCCTTCACCAGGTGCATATCGAAGGGATTTGTCCACTCCCATCCCAAAAATTTAAGAAGGGAGAAGGCAAGTTTAACTTTTAAGTTCCATACAATTTAAACATTAGACAAGAAACTCAGCACTGCCATTGTAAATTATACAGGAAAGTAATTCATCGTTCTTCAAAACTTAAAAATGACCTTTCTGCTGGCATTCAAAAAATACTATTTGCAATCTTCAATTTTCGCCAGTACCGCCGCTTTATCCTTCTTCGCTCGCAATGCAAGAAAATTAGTCAGATTTATGTACATCCATTACAAAATATTTGTGGTGATGATATTTTGAAAGAATGAATGATAAAAAAGCAACAGCAGCAACGCCACAATGGCAATGACAAAGCTCACTAACAAATCGCCTTCAAAAAGTCAAGAATGAGATATGGAAGGAAGAATGAATGATAAATAAGTTTAAATCTTCGCTCTTTTTTTATAAATTATAATTGTACAAGCGCTAATTTATTACTATTCGCAAAAAAATATTTGCGAAACGTTGGATGATCTTTATGAGTGCGAATTTGCTTCTGTTAGATTTTTAACATTTCATTTAGAGCAGACCAGAGACATGTTGATAGTTAATTTACCATTTTAATTGGTTTTTACTATTATAAACGCTCTGAGTCCAAAATTGATTTTTATGTTTTTGGTGTGTGAGATGAGCGAGCTGTATAGCAAGAGCGAACGAGAGCTTCAGAGCAGAGAGCATCTGCCTTCAAAAACAACAATTAAATAGGTGATAATGATTACGACTCTTACAAGGAATGAGAGTAAAAAGAAGGTTAGAAGAAAACCCGAGGAGAGAGACAGTAAGAGGGAGATAAATAATTAGCGTTAGTTTACAGGATTCCTATATGTGTCCATAGTTTGACATAATATAGGATGGAATCCTTCAAATATGTACGCAGCAGAAAGAAAACCAAAAAATAATGATAAAGTTATGATGAAGAATAAAAATATTAAAAAGAAAATGAAACTGGATTTAAGAAGACTAACATTATAACAAAAATACAAATATGCCTCAGGCTGCCTTTTTATGTTGCAGTAAAAAAAGATATGCCTTGATGGCATTTGAAATGTGGAAGAGGAGATGAAATATTGTGTGACAACAAAGCATGCATACATGTAAAAAAAACTGACGTAATAATTATGAAATTAGGTTTGTCGTTTGGTTTGGGATGTCAATAAAGCATGGATGGTCCTAAAATTAATGTTTGTTTGGTTAATTTTATTTGATTGTTTTTTAATTAATTTTTAAAAAACATTTTCGGATTGTTTAAATTGAAATATGTAATTATACAAATTACAAATATGTTTAGTTTGCAATTTAATCCCATTTTGAGTCAGTTTGTTGGTGCATGCATGCTTTATTTCACGCATATTTTAGCTACTGCATAGGACGAGAAACTAACCAAAACGCATAAGATAAAAATAAATTACTAATAGTTGGAGAATTGCTATGTCGCAAATAGTTGATTGATGCTCTGTGCTACTACTACTACGCTCTTGTACAACACACACTAGATATACTTAAAATTGCATCGCGTCGGGGATAAGAAAGATCGATTTAAAATAAAATGGTAGATTGTCAATTGTAAAATAATAAGTAACTTATAAAACTTATTTCCTGCTTAAAATTTTAATCTAATTATCATTACCAAATTCAAGAAAGCTTAAAAACTTAATTAAGGCTCAACTTGGTTGATGGTAAGTAAAGGCAATTACCTATTAGTATGTAAGGAAGAAGCAGTTCGCCCCGTATATAGTAGTGTTTTCAAGTCCGTCCGTAGTCAGCTGAACGTTGAAATAAAATACCACTTACATTAATTATTGGGCCATTTTAAATNGTGTTTTCAAGTCCGTCCGTAGTCAGCTGAACGTTGAAATAAAATACCACTTACATTAATTATTGGGCCATTTTAAATGAAGTTTTATTTTAATTACGTAACTATTTACTTTTGCATTTTTAGACTGGTTAGTTTTAGCTCTAGCTTAATTTTGGAATGAAAGAAAGTGCAGCAGTCTACATATTTACACGGCTTTATAGTAACAGTTACATTAGCCGCGTCGCATGATGTACATAATATTTAACACGAACTTAATGAATAATAACAGTTATTGTACTACCATCAACATAATAAACATTTATAAGATAACAGTTTTATCAGTATTTTCTAATCGGTGAGTGTAATCAGCCGTGTGTAATTAAACAGAGAGAAAGGAAGTGGGAAAGGTAAACATAGTGGAAAGAAAGAAAGGTTTGAAAGGTGAATGCTCTGGACACCGAAGAAACGTCGGAAAAATCCAAGTTGGATGGCTGGAGTGTGTTTCTGGGGCAAGTTGATCAGTTACGTTTACGTTACACTAGGTTCTTTTGAAAATTTGAAGAAGAAAACCATTAAAAACAGAATAACAAAAATATTCTTTGGAAATAAAAAATACTTACATCATTTCATCTTATACATAATAAAAGCAAAAAAGGAGTAATAATATGTTTATATTTGTTAAATTGGATCATTAAAATCAATGAAATTTGGATTTGTTGGAATACTAATCTGTTATCCCGAAGAAAAAATATAGAATTTTCATGCTGCTATATTTTTTGTGTTATTTCATTACTCAGGTCTGCAACGAATTTGATTACTATCGGTGTTTACTAAAACGTCGATATTTTTTTTAGATTTTAATTTGGTAATCACAAACAGCTAGATATGTGGTTGCTTTTGAAGCGTTTCCTGAAATTAAAATTATCCATTACAATTAATAGCAATTAATGTTAATTTACTTCGTGAAGCAGTCTGCATTTCTGGTTATGAGTGTGGGGAAAATTAGATCTAGATCTGTAAGAGGAATGACTGTGAATGTTAAAATAATAATTGTCGTGCGAATAAAAATGCTACTTAAACAAACTTCTTATTTTTGTTTTATTATCGTAATTGATTTAACTTTTTATTATTACATATTTACATGCACCTATTAAATCATCTCGTATAACGTACTTCGTGAATAAATTCATATTTTTCATAATACTAATTCTATAATACTTAACTAACATAAATATTTTAAAACTCACGCTCTATAACGCACACAAACAAAAATGAAGTTTAAAAGTTACAAAAAGAGAATTTAAATTTCCGTCCGTTGTTGTTCGATAATTTTTAAGTTTAGTTCAAGGGGATCGTACTATACTTCTCTCTTTGTGTTGGATGCGGTGTGTGAACTTCCACCCCGTTGTCGCCATTCATCATTTGCATCACTTCCAACTTTTTCTGGGAAACTCTTCCATCTTTAAGAACCATTTCACATTAATCAAATCTTTACTCATTTTAAAAACTGTTTTTCGGTTTTTATTAAAATTTTATAAAAATTTTACCAATGATATTTTCGACTTCCTCTTCACTCCTACAAAAATGTACATCATCCGGAATGCCCGGCTCGTTTAGCACACCATTCAAAACCCTCACTATGCTAGGTTTTACCTGCCACAGGATAATTTTCTGATCACGTTTTTTAAACAAGTCAATCACTTCCTTGATGCCCACGGCAGCCGTGTAGTCAGCAAACTGGATGTGTATGCAGTTGACTACCACAGGGAGTTGGTTCTGTCCCCAGACTTGACTTGCCTTCGAAATTACGTATCGAATGTAAGTTACCGAAGGGAAGGTTAAACTACGATCCTAAGAGATTTAAATTAATTAGATTATTAAAACTCATTCATGTTTACAAAACTTCTTAACTTCCTACGTAGCTTTAACTTTTAACTGAATAAAAGCGTTTGTTTATTTCTTTTATACCATTTCAACAAGGAGGAACTCCTTTCCAGAAGTGGTCTGCAAATATTTAACAAGATTATTATAAAATTATAAAAGGGGGCAATTCTCTCGAAAATGTTTAGGAAAGATGAAGGATGTTTAGTAATTTAGTTGATTCTTTAAATATTGACTTACAATCCCTTTCTTCACTTTTACGCCTGGTCGAGCCGCGTAATACAAAAGGTAAGTTACACTGATTAAGAAACCTGTCAGCATACCGAATTCTAAACCGACGAAGAGACTCACGAGGAATGTTAAGCTCCATGGAATAAAGTCCATTCCTTGCAAAAGAAAAGGAAGAATCATTAAAAAATAACCGCTTTTCCTACATTTAATCAGATTTATGTGTTTTAACAGAAATTTGCTTTGTAGTAACTCACGAGGAATGTTAAGCTCCATGGAATAAAGTCCATTCCTTGCAAAAGGAAAAGGAAGAAATCATTATAAAATAACCGCCTTTCCCTACATTTAATCAGATTTATATTTAAACAGAAATTTGCTTTATAGTACGTTTGCTCCTCCACATTGGCTTGATAATGTCGAGGTCTACCGTGAAGATAACTGTAAGAAGCAATGAAAGAAAATAAAGTAAGTAAATGGGTAGTTAAATATTATAAGAAGAGAGAAAGGAAAGAATGGAAGATAAATACTTTTAAGTACCTGCGCAAACAATGACGGCCGCAAGGCTTGCCTTGGGAATAAAATAGAAATAGGGAGTGAGAAAGCGCAAAGCCAAAATAACAATGGTCCCTGTAATTAGTCCTCCCAGGGGGCTCCTCGCACCACTCATTTTATTCACAGTTGTTCTCGAAAAGCTTCCAGTTATTGGCATAGAGCTAGAAGATTAGATTAAGAAATTAGATTAAAAGGAAGAGGGAAAGGAAACAACTTCCCACGCACAGATCATTGAAATTGACAAAATTGAAAGTGTAAATAAGAAAAACTTTGAGTAGGCAAAAGAATAATTCCTTTCTTCTAACCTGAAGAAAGCTCCAATTATGCTAGAAACCCCGATGGAAATCATCTCTTGGCTTGCATCAATCGTGTTCTCTCCAGCGAAGGCTTTAGCAATCGTGATATGTTCCATGATTGCCAACAAAGGCATAACAATGACTGCGGAAGCTTCTTCCTCAAGAATATTTGTAAAGCTGTGAGTGGCATTTGTAACGGGGTCTATTATTTTAAAGGGAGGAAGGGAGAAAGCTGGGAGACCGGGAACGATCTTTCCCACAATGGTGAAGGGTTGCCCATCTCCAATTCCTGCTGCTACGGCAGTACAGAGAATAACTACGATGGCGTTTCTCGCCGTACTTATGAACCACAACGGTTTGTTCAGCATTGGAAAACGTTTGATTAAGCAGGAGAATATTAATTGTAGTTTCTATTTAACAGAATATTTGACAATCTTAAGATTCAAGTCATGTTTACATATTCAATTTAGTAAAAACTGCAAAAGAATTTTAAAACTACGACTTTACCATCAAAAAGAGGAGGGTTGCGATGCAAATGAGAGAGAGAATACTGTCCCACATTTTAACTTCCATAATGTGATTAATTGCTCCTTTCACCGTTGGAGTGAATCCTTCCGCAGCAAACTTAAGACCCAGAAGCCCTTTAATCTGTGTGGAGCAGATGGTGATGGCTGCTGCACTTGTGAAAGCTGAATTAACCGGGGCGCTGATAAAATTAACTATGAAGCCGAGTTGAAATATTCCCATGAGTAGGGTCACGATCCCAGTTAGAAAACACAGGATCACTGAATAAGCTGGCGGTTTCCCGTGAGTGTAAGTGTAAGTGATGATTGCCATCACCGCTAAAAATAAATGGAAGTTTACGAAATATTAAAATCAACAATTTAATTAATAGTCAGTTCCTTTGCCCACTTTACTTTTATTCGCAAAGTGTGTGCAAACTAAAACGCCAACGCTGATTTTGTTTTAAAATGGTTAATACAATAGAATTTAGATTAAAAGTTCATGATCATGACAAAGAAGCTTAAAGAAAACTAGACTCATAAATTAATAAAGACGAATCATAGTATTAACCTGTTGGACCAATTGTAACTTCCGCTGTTCCTCCAAGTAAAATGTAAACGAAACATCCGACAAATCCGCTGTACAGCCCGTACTGTAAAAATCAATATAATGAATTGAATAATTTGTGCATATATACAGAATGCAAACTATGATGACTGATCATAACACTGCAAACTGAAAGATTTCGATTATTGGTAGGTATTAAATTTTTACTTGTGGCGGCAGTCCCCCAACAGTAGCGTAAGCTAATCCTTGAGGTAAGATGGTTAATCCAACTGTGAACCCTGCAATGATATCTGCCACGAGCTTTTCGGTGTTGTATTGTGGAAGCCATCGTAAAATCGGGAATTTCCTTTCAATCTTGAAATAGCAGTTTAGATTTCATTAAAATATTTAAACATGAAATGAAATGGAAGAAATGAAAAGCTTAAGAAGAACTAAATTCTGCATTCCGCTAACCGTTTTTCGTCGAAAGGTTTTCGCACACCATTCCTTCACAGTGTCTCCGACCTTCTCACATTTTGAGACTTCTTCCGGCTCATCCCCCGTTGTAAACTTTACCCCTCCAGCATCGGGATTATTATCATAATCAAACTGACTTAAACTTAACGTCGAATCTGTACGGGCTAGAGCTGCTAAACTAGCAGAACTGTAACTGTTAAGTAATTCTGTCTTCATTTGTGAAAATAAAGTGGATTTAGTCCTTCAACAGATAAATTCACAAATTTACCAGTAAAAGTATTTTCTCTTTTTTAAAAAAAACTCGGCAAACTTTTAAATTGTAATTCACAAAAATAAGCTTAAACAGGGCCACACCTAAATCATTCCTTTTGTTACCCAACAGAAAGGAGGTAGAGCAGCTTAACTTTTAGCTCAGGTACTTTAGAGAAGCATTTAAGTGAAAATGAAGATTTGGAAATTTCTTGTTTGGTTAATTAGCCTCCTTCTTCATCTGTTTTTCTTTTTCTCAAATAGAAAAAGAACTGTTCTAGCTTGAGCTGCATAATAATAATAATAATAATAATTGTATCATTGCTTTTCATATGATAATGGCTCATCTTAAAAGTTAAAGATTCGTCGTCCTCTCTCTCTCTCTCTCAGTGTGTCGTCGCGTCCTCATCATTTGCCCTTTGCACGAGTGAGATGAAATTATGAAAAGAAGATGACGACTCTCACCTCGACTTTCGTAATTATTGCTTGATGAATAATGGAACATGTCTCTTCAATGAAAGTTCATAATAGTATACTTGGCGTTTACACTGCTGCAGTAGATGCGCTGACGTAAATGAAAAATACACAAATTTTAAGTAATACATAGTTAGATTTTTATTTTTTCCCGTATAGTAAGAAGATACATCAATCAATACANATGCGCTGACGTAAATGAAAAATACACCAATTTTAAGTAATACATAGTTAGATTTTTATTTTTTCCCGTATAGTAAGAAGATACATCAATCAATACAAAGGCTGTGTTTTCTATGTATCAAAACACATCCTAATAGATAGCCTTAATACCAATCCATAATTAATTCCATTTCCATATTATTCGATATAACAAGTCAGGTTGTCAAAAAAATACAAAAACTACCTTTAATACTTAACAAAAATATTACTAGTTCTAAATTTTCCACAGAATCATCATAACTAGTGATGCTGTTCATATTAAAACTCTTCAGTATTCATTTGAGACAACCCATACCAACCATCAAACCTTAAACTCGAGTTTCCTTTCTACACATAGGTCGGAATTGGGAATAGAAATATTGAACGAATACAGCTTCCTTCATCGGTAACCAACTTCCAATAAATTAGCTTTGTAAGAATTTCTTGTTTTTTTTGTGAACTTCTGCTTCAATCACTTCACCTTTAAAAGGAGTGTTAATTGCGTGGAATGCCAAATTCATTCTTGAATTTTATGAGCTGAGCTTTACGATAAGCACGTCTAAAGCCTCTCTGTGAGAAGGTGACAGACATTTCATTTCTTTTACCAATTGTATTGGGAATGCATTACGATATTACATAATTCCTAGTGCATAATATGTATTTGTTTAGTGCCACGTTAAGTCCACAAACAGCATTAAAATTTTCTTTAATGTGTAATTAGTAAGTTGGTTTACTTTTAAACATCTAAATTTAGATTCGGAGAATCTTAAGGTTGAGCTATATTGCAAAAATAAGAAGGTTTTAGTGTTTTTAATGTGTAAATTCATGAATGGAAAGTAAATTGGTTTAGTTTTAAACATATAAATTTAGATTCGGAGAATCTTAAGGTTGAGCTATATTGCAAAAATAAGAAGGTTTTAGTGTTTTTAATGTGTAAATTCATGAATGAAAAGTTATCGTTCATTTTCATGATCAGTTCCAGTTTAAACTGAATACTGACAGCAAAGTGTGAATTATTTAAATATTTATTAGGTAACAATTAACTATAGACCCGAAGCTTTTAATCTAATACAAGCGTAAATAAAATAGACTCTAATTAAAATTTATAAGAAAGTAAATGAGTATTTGTCATTAAAATGTAATAGTCATTTGGAATTTGCAAAACACGTGCAGGAATTTTGGTCCATTCATTCAAGCAAGTTTCACATTACCCCTTTGAAATATAAGCACGCTACAAATTAAAAGATGTAAACTATTTATATTATGTACTTGTATCCGTACGGACTCTGCCACCAATCTATATAGCTGCAACATACATGTTAAAATTTTATTTATAGTCGGCGTTCAGCTATACAAAGTCCTGGTCAAATGATTCATAATAGCAAATCACCATACAAATCACTGCAGTGGCCAAATTTAACTGAACAAGAAGTGCTTGACAATGGAACAGTTTGTAATTGATTTGATTAGGTTCACACGTTTACTTTACATTTTACCCGTGGCAAAGTAAGTACCTATGTGCTGCTATACCGTATTCTTGGTTAATGGTTGATTTTTGTTGATAACGTGATCTCCCATTGGCACGTTTCCTCAAATTCATCAGGAAGAAGAATATTCCTCTCAGCAGAATTGGCAATTCTATTTTATTCTTCCTTATAAATATAAAAAAGTTTTACTTTTTGTATATGTATTTTTTATATATTATGCACTTTTTATTCCACAGAGGAAGTCACCGACAACTATGACAATCAAGGACGGAACAAGAACAAGTTAATCCAAACGGACAATAAAAATCAGCAGCACAGCGAAAGAAGAAGAAGAGAAACAGAAAATCAGCTATCCTTTCCTTTCCCCTTCTATTATTCTGGCTGGAGTTGGTGATGGTGGATGGATGGAGCTGCCTTCCCATTTTTCTTCCGCTTGATTTTATTTCATCCACTCCTCACTCGTTTGTCGTTTACCTTTTCTCTTCTTCTCAATTTTCAATCTGCTTTGATTCTACCTCTTCCCTGTTGAGTTTTATATATTTCTACTTTACTTTAGAATAATAAATTGAATGCATTCCCAGTTTGGATAGTAATCAAGGAAAGAAAGGGTAAAAGAATGTCCTTCTCTCTCACTTATCACTTTATTTTTCAATATTTCAAACCACTTTTCTTTTTTTCTCTCTCAATCTTTTGCTGGAGAACTTTTGGAGAAGGATGATGACGATCATTCATTCAATATTTCAATTTGTGTGTGCACTGTGTGGGGTTATGTTTATGGCTGGGCTGGCCCATGCAATTTTACTTCCGTTCTTTAATAAAAAAAGAGAAGGAAGAGGGAGGAAGAAAGATGAAGAAGAAGGACGGGATGCTAAATTGACTAAATGGTAAATTGGATGATTGGATGCCAAACATAACCTCTTCCAAATTCATGAAGACAAATTGTCACGTAGGAAAACCAGAAAAAATCATACAATGTGTAAAATGCAATGCATCCTTATTGCAACGGCAAATTCAATGCAAACCAAACCAAGGAGAGCATACAAACGGTTTGTTAGTTGGAATGAATCTTATCCAATTCGGAGGCGGTGGCTGTACAGTTGAATTTTTTTTATTTTGCATCTTCATTTTTAGCTCGTATTTTAGATGTCAGCCTTCATAAACAAACGGAAGTTGACACTTCTGCTGCTAGTCACTAGTAGTTGGTTCCGGCTACTACAAAATGCTCTATCAGATGTCCACTCTGTAAACGTTCTGTCCACTACAGAAGGAGTAAAAATGGCCAGTTTTGAGAAAATGGAAAAGTTTTTGAAGAAGAAAAGAAAAACTGTTAAGTATGAATATTTACACAAATACGTAATAAATAAAAACGCGAATGTATTGGACGTTTACTCTACTCTGAATGACTTTCTTTTTGACAATTCACAGTGGACATTATGTTGCTAAAATGACACTTCAAAATATCATAAGATTCAAGAAGCATTACACTATTTGCTTACTTCTTAACTGTTTAGATCTTAATATATTTCCAGGATACAAATATTTACAACTTTTACGTTAAAAGAGTTTACAAAAACTAGAAGAAGTTGCTTCT
>JAHZNJ010000199.1:0-12938 GCA_027744475.1 Lepidocyrtus cf. sotoi NNG-2020
CAGTGGCAACAGGAGAAATGTCAGAAATGCAGGAAGAGAGGACTGGACTGGCATCAACTCATGCATGTAAATAGTCTTTTGTTTATGTTCCATCTCATGTAATTAACTCGATTGTGTCATTGTATATATTTGTATGTAATTGAATATTGAATTAATAATATTTTTGTTTTACTCTCATAAGGTAAATGTAAAACTAATAATAAGACTGCATTTTGCAAGCGTTACTTTCACTTAGGTATGTAGCTATTAAATGTTATTTATTTGCATGCGTATTTAGAACATGGGGTGCTGGATGCGGACCTGTGAAAGACATTTATACTATTGGTGATAACCCTCAGTACAAGTTGCAAGTACGATCTCAAACATCCGCTGCTGTCTGGTGTCTGCTCTCAAGACATATAACGGATATAGAAGATTTTAAAAACAATAGGGAATATATAACCCTGCTGGTTTATGATGCGGATGGAAAACGTATTTATTACCCATGTAAGCAACTCTTCTTGATTATTTAATAAAACCATGTATTTGCAATGACAATATGTTTGCGCATATTTAAAGTTATAATTAGTTATACTTATAAAATATATAATTATTGTTAATCTATTGAATTTTATTCTCTTGCTCCAATTGTGATTGTTTAGACGAGCCCAAGCCAATTATTGATGGAGTTCGTATAAATAGTCCTCATTATTTATGCAAAATCATCGTCCCTCCCGCAACGAACAAACAATATACTTTGGTTGTGTCTCAATATGAGAAAACAAATACGATTCATTACACCTTAAAAGTATATTCTTCCTGTCAGTTTTCTTTGCAAGAAATTAAAAACCCCTGCCATTACAAGAAACAAATTGCTGGAGAATGGAAAGGCAAGACTGCAGGTGGATGTGGCAATCATCCTGCTACCTACAAAGATAATCCTTGTTATCAAGTCTCCTTGAAATCATCGCTTAATGGCCACATTATGATCGTGGAGTTAAGGGGACCTAAGCAGTACGATGTTGGATTTGATATCATATGCTCCAATGTTGGAGATGTGAAGGCTTCAGGTTTCTTTACAAAGAAATCCTCTGGACCGTTTAGGTATTTCATTCATTGTAAAGTATGTATTTGTTTTTCGTGTAAGTCTCTATGTGTTTGTTTTTTGTTATTCAGAGCTGGGTTTACCATCCTGGAATTGGAAAATGTCCCGTCAGGCGTCTACAACATTATTCCGTCCACATTCAACCCTGGATGCGACGGGCCATTCCTGTTAAAAATTCAGTGTACTTCAGAGTTTACAATTACTCTTGTCTGAGATTCTTCTATTGCTATTAGCAGAAAATGTATACATATCATTAAATTAAATCGGAGTAACTTCTTAAGAGTTAAAAGTGGAAACAGCGCAGTTAAAAAATATATAAAACTTATTTAGTAGAAATTGCTTAAAAATAGTATTAAATATTATGAACTTGTTGATTCATTCTATATAACGTGTTTTATATGATTTTTAGCGAAAGATTTTATAACAGAATAAGTGCTGTAAGAACGCTGCTGTCTGTCACATGCATGCGGAAACATCTATATAATATGTATTTATTTAATCGCTGGGACAGGTTGAGTTATTATTTGCACGTCCAATAAAGCTGCCCGACTGCTCTGATAAATTCATGAAGATTTTATTTTACCAAACAACAACTAATTCGTAGTCTTATCGTGAGTAATCATGCAAATCGAATAATTTAAAATTAGTTCATGAATTGAATTCATGTTGCCACAATAATATGACATTGTTCAGCAATAATAAAAAAGTGATTATTTAACTGAATTTTAACTGATGGGTGTTTTATTTTTTGAATACATACAGTCAGTATACTATAACTAGACTAATATTAACACTAATTAAAATTAAATAAGTACTAGTTTTTATTTCTACACATGCACATCTAATTGCAATTGCCAATTGCATAATATTACGTAAAAAGGAAGTGGAAGTAGCTATTGTTGCCTTGCGTCAGTGGCGGATGTGATTGATAAACCAAGTTTTATGTAGTTTTAAGTTTTATGCATGCAACAATTGTGATGTTGTTGCTGTTTAGTAACTGATTAATTGAACGCCAGTTTTTCAGAGCTTCATGCTTCGTTTTGTACATTTTATGAAAACTTGTCATGTTTGCAAAAGTTAATACCTACCTACATACTTAACTTATGATATTGATAATGATGATTCATGAATGATACAAGACTTAAGTATTTTGCAAAAATCATAAC
Source organism: Lepidocyrtus cf. sotoi NNG-2020 (assembly GCA_027744475.1). Taxonomy (NCBI): domain Eukaryota; kingdom Metazoa; phylum Arthropoda; class Collembola; order Entomobryomorpha; family Entomobryidae; genus Lepidocyrtus; species Lepidocyrtus cf. sotoi NNG-2020. Next base: position 2,251 of record JAHZNJ010000199.1, read on the forward strand.
GTAGACACAATTAGCAAGCAAAGCAGCATAAACATAACATCAACAAACCGATTCATGACAAGGAATGATCGAATGATTCATCTTTGTTGCATTGCGTTGCGTTGCATTTTACATTTTTACAATAGCTTGTGTACATAAATACATGAATGATGAACTTCTCTCTCTAAAAATCTCTAGAGTCTAGATCTATCCTTCTTTGCTTTTATGTGGATGAGTATAAGCGCTGCGGGTGGGCTGTTAGTGGTTAGTATGTTGTGTGGTTTGAGTGAGAGAGAGCCGAGGATGATGATTACAATTACAACACGGAGCGGAGCTGAGGAGAGGAGGTATTACAATTTACACAATTTACATTACAATACAATAACAAATAACAATACAGTACGATGAAGCAGTTTGTTGAAAGCTATTCATGTCAATAGTAGTTTTTTTATACGTAGTAAGTATGTAATAGTTTGCCTTTTTTCTACCGAACCATTTATTCCGTACAGGGAAAATACACTACTACTACACACTACACACAATGAGAAGACCAAACCAAATACCAACAGAACCACAACCACATCAATTGAAAGGATGAATTTGCAAACGAAGCACTTGTCCTAAAAATTCCTTTTGTGGTTTTATATAAAGAAAAGAAGCAGAGAGAAGAGAAGTGTTCATGAATATCGTATTCGATATCATATCAGTATCAATCTTAAATCAGTTAAATAGTTTCCAGTTTTGAAAAAGTCTGTTTTTTGTGGCTAATGTTTGATGTTAGTCAGTTTTACTGAAAAGTTCCAATTTCCAACCAACGTTCAAGGTATTATAAAATTATATTACTTTTTACAATTCGAAAGAGAAAGGATAAATAAAACAAAATGTATGAGATTTGAGGTGGATTAGATCATCCTTTTTAGGCAAACAAAAATATTACCTATTGTACCTCCGGCTGTCATTTTAGTTTTTTTGTTACGTACGTATTTAAGTACATACATCTCACATATTATCTCTACACAATATTATTATGTATTTTATAGGGTTGGTTAAGCTTGAATGAAGTAAAGAATCTACAGATGAATTTCAGAGAATCAGCGTTAGCGTTCAAAACTTCAAAATGTAAATATTCAATTCAGCGTTATCGTCATTTGTAGTATGTCATTCGTGTAAAGAAAATGTACGAGGTGAGCATTGTATGTAGTAGTAGCCTTATAGGAAAAGCAAACAGCAGCTGCAAGCGTTTTATCTCTTTTCGTCAACAGAAAATTCACAAAAATGCTTTTATATTATCTGACTGATTCGTCTCTCTCTCATCCTTTCATCCTGACCATAAAAGGATTATGAATAAGCTCTGTGTTAAATGTATCAACCATTCCCGTAGATTTCCTTTTTAGACATATTATTACTTTACAAAGTAAATATTTTGGAGTTTCAGCTACACGGTAAAAAGTGCTGTTAAAGCTAGAACAAGTGATTGATTAGACAAGTAGTTTTTAGTTGGTTCAAATAATAATTATTGGTATTTTTACTTGCGGATACTTAAATTACACTTTATTTTGTATTTTTTTCAAAATTCTATAATGATCTATCTAAATTATTAAATTATAACTTTTTAAAACAGGTACTTAGTTGCTTTTGGGAAACCAATTGGAAGTTTCGGTTGTTCTGTGAAAAAGTGCCAAGTGCCTAACTAGCTACAAAAATGAATATGGTAAATGTCCGCATTCACATTTTTTATTGTACCCAATAAAATATTAAAATATCTTATATAATATATTTAGTAATTAATGCAATACGGACAACGGATTAAATATTTATTTTTGATTTGTTGATATTTTTAGTCAGGGTACAGCGATGAAGAGTTCCAGGAGACTTTTCAACTTTTCGATAATAGGGGAGATGGAAAAATACAAGTGAATCAGGTTGGTGATGTTTTGCGAGCCTTAGGACAAAATCCTACCGAAGGAGATGTCAAAAAGTTTACCAATCAGTATCGTCCAGGTTGATAACTAACAAACACGTTTTTGCTTGTTTTATGTGACAATTTTGAGGTTTAATTTTTTATTTAAAAAAATCTTTTGATATATAGACGAAAGAATAAGCTTTGAAGTATTCCTTCCGATTTATTCATCCATCTCCAAAAATAGAAGCAACGACACGGCCGAAGATTTTATTGAAGGTCTACGACATTTTGATAAGGACGGAAATGGTTACATTTCTTCTGCTGAGTTACGTCACTTGTTGACAACTCTAGGTAAAGTACCTCAGTAAAATTAAGCAGTTAAAGTATAATTTAAACTTAATGAAACGTTTACAGTATCGAATTGCTGATGATGAGATGATTTATTGCATTGCAGCTAATTGACGCGTTTCTGATTTCTTTTGAAATTGTTAATTTAACAATGATTTTTTATTATTTTAGGTGAGAAACTAACGGATGAAGAAGTTGAGCAGTTGCTGGCTGGCCATGAAGATTCGCAAGGAAATGTTCATTATGAAGAATTCGTGCGTGCCGTGATGAATGGCTGAAGCAAAATATCTCTCGAATGTATACAAAATCGTCTCTGCTTATCTATCTATACATTATATATATCACCAAAATAACGCACTTACTGCAATTAAATATTTTAGAGTAGGCTTTTAGATTTTAATAATTATATTATATTATATTATAAATATTTTGCTAGCAGGAGGGTTATCAACATGTTTTCCATTCCATTTGCATAGTATTGGAAGAGTTAATTTAATTTTTCAGCGGTTAAATCATGATGACAATAAAATTACTAATACTAACACAAATGAAATGTTTTTCTGTTCACTGTTTATTCTTTTTACTCTTATTGACTCCTTCTGTAGGCATAAGACTTATTTCCATTGTAAACGTTTTTTAATTTGGTTATCACAACATTGAATACATTTCTGGAGGACAATCAGGTTGCTTCGATGCATGAGCTTTTTGAAAGGCAGGTAGCGATGAAAGATTCTTGTCTACTTTAATTATGGTTGGAAAAGGCGTCACATCTACTTTGAATCTATGTGCGTTTGCTACTTGTGGAACAATACAGCAATCGGCCATTGAAACATCATCTCCAACACAGTATTTTCCTGCACTGTCACGAAGAATGACTTCCAAAGCTAATAAGGATTAATTTAAGTGAAAGATAAACAATAAATCTTGTCTTGATTACAAAAGATCGTTAAATCAAATTAAAACTAATTTTAATTGAACACACTCATACCAGTTAAACCTTTCTTTATCCAGAATTGAGCCCATTTTAACCTTTCCTCGTCTTTGTCACTGTATTCATATAACACGTTTAGGTTTTGGAGAGGCTGAATTCCAGAGTTAATCACTTCAGCGATTTCCCTAACTTTTGCTCTTGTAATAGGATCCTTTGGAAGCAGTGGGTTTTGTGGAAATGTTTCTTCCAAATATTCTATTATAGCGAGCTTCAGCCATGAAATAAAAAATAAAAAACAGAATCGACTAAAATATGTTATAAAATCCCTTATTTCTCAAACGGAGTGTCTAATATCGATCGTTACAAAAGCGGCATGCATACAGACTTTTTGGGGCAACTTGCGATTTATTTTGTCAAAAGTCTCATCATTTTTAAGGAGTCCATTGGAATGGAACCCAAATCGCATGTTTTAGAATGAGGGTATCGATATAATAATTTGCATATATTGTGAAGCATTATTACATAAGCACGGCTTTGCTATATATTTTCTTAACGGATTGTAGTAAAGTGTATTTGTCATTGACAATCAAAGCTGGAACTTGTCCCATCGGATTGATCTTCTTGTAATCAGTTTCGAACTAAAAAATCAAATGTAAAAAATGTTTCGTTTGTATTGCAGAATCATTGTGATAAACTGGTAACGGATATAACCTAAATGCAGTATTCATATTATTGCATGGTACTACTGATTGTACCACGGCATTTCTAATTTTTATCTTAGACTTCGTCAACACGAAAGCAATTTTCATGGGCAGAGGTCTCATATTAGGCTTACTCTTAATGCTTTTTTTAAATAAAAAAATCATTCATGATTCATTAGCCAAACATTACGTACTTTGACTTTGACTGCGACAAAATGTAAGTCTAAAAGTCTTACTGCAAAGTTTCTAGGTAAGGTAATTAAGACAGTCACTCGATTACAGCATTACAATATGGACACGCACTTTTATCTGCGACTTCTTTACAATATAGACCCAAAAACATTCTTTCATTCTTTACTATAACCATATTTATATCCATTACTAATTGCTTTAATGCATTCTTCTGCACATCCGATGTAATGGCGTCTTTAGATATTCACATTTTTGTAATCTACTACAGTGAGTGAATGACAAACACTGACCTGCTTTTCTGTCATAATTTGAATTGGAATAATTTTATACGACAGTCCTTTGCACTCCAACGCTACAAAATACAACACAAGGCATAATTTAGAATTTTTGTTCGAGGAATAAATCAATTTAGTTTAAGAAACATAATAATAAAACGCTTTGCATTTTACCTATTCGTACTCTCCAAGAACAAGAACTCCGAAAATAGGAATAAAGTTTTAGTTTTATAGGTTTTTCTCCAACCAAGTTCAAAACGGGATCCTTTTCCATGTTTCCACTTTTTTTCTAATCCTTGCAATTTGAGCAATGCGTGATGTGTACTAAGCCACGAGCCTGAATAAGCCACGAGCACGCTACGACTAAAACTGTTTTTATAAAACAATTATTCAGCTGAATCTACATTTTAAAGACTAAAAGAATCTAAACATTATATTTGACTCTTCGACGAATCGAAAAGGTACACAGACTTGGCCGTGGAAAGAAGTCTATTAACAGCAAGTCATCAGAAGCAATAGAAGCAATAGGTTTATTCATCGACCACTGAACTGCTCTGCTAATATGCTTATTCTCTTTGAGTAGGCAACAATAATATGTTCATTTAATTATCATAATTCATTTCATCATCATTGATTACAAAGCCAAGTGCGTTGAACTTCTAACCAGGCTTAAGCGACATTGGACAAGTAACAGGCAGACTCAAATGACTCAATATAAACCAAATATTCCAGCTTTAATTTAATAAGATAACGTGCATCAACAAAGTTTTATCTAGGTACATATAGTTTGAAGAAACTTTGAGGTAAACTACTCATGCATACATCCAGTCCATAACTCATTCATACACACACGAAATGCCGATTCATATAGGTTTAATAATTCCCAATTCCCATTAATTCCCAAACTATAGATTATAGATATAAAATGCAGTTTGATGATTATAAGTTATGACTATGACATCATGAAAAATGGTTTCTTTTCTTTGAAACAAAATGGAATATGCCTTCAGCTTAGACGAAAAAATCGTAATAGGTGTAGGGAATACAATTTACTACCTAATTTTGTTTTGCCAAAGTCAAACCAATGTTAAGTCTTGCTTTCCTGTCTTTTGTATTTGGATTCAACTGGAAAACATTTCACAAATATACTACCTAATTTTTTTTGCCAAAGTCAAACCAATGTTAAGTCTTGCTTTCCTGTCTTTTGTATTTGGATTCAACTGGAAAACATTTCACAAATATGTTATGTGCTACGCTTTAGTTTGTGAATGCCTCAGGCCAAATTTAGCTGTATGTTGTGGCGCATCGTATTGTAGTTGTAGTGGTATCGTATCTCTTCTCTGAACAATCATAATATATCAGTTCAGAACACGTCACTGCTCTGTTGTTCTTTTTGCCGGAGACAATTTTGTTCTCATTAATATTTCGTTGATCGTTGATTTAAAAATTGCGAGTTAATTTCGTTAATTACGTAAGAAAGATAAATAATAAATACATAGTTAATTGCCACTTTTATTTAGTTGTGCAGCAAAGAGATAAAAGACAATTAAAAATCACTTAGATTTCAATCAGAAAGATGAATGCCTTTCGGCTTGTGGCGGATTTGTCCCATTTGGCAGCAGTTCTGAGTCTTCTCTATACCATTTATAGCAATGAAAGTTGTGCAGGTTGGTTAAACTTTAAATACCTATTTAAGTATGCATGTATTTCTACTTTTCAATTCAAATGTTTACGTTTACAATAACATACGTTGTAAATTTTAAATTATGTGCAATTGGATGATTAGCAAATAACGATACTTGGTTTCAACAATTGTTGATCTTGATCTTATCATTTAGGTATAAGTGGAAAAACTCAGATCCTGTACGCCCTGGTCTTTTCAACTCGTTATGTCGATTTGCTACTTTACTTTGTTAGCGTCTACAACTCTATCCTCAAAGTTGTTTTCATTGTCACAACATACTACACACTCTACCTAATCTACTGTAGATTCCACAAAACTTACGAAAATGAAAAAGATTCATTTAGGTAAGAAAGAATTCCCATCTTTATAAATACTCTATGTACAAAAAACGATATTATGTGCTAAAGGACGAAATGCATTATAGCTTCATTTTCAGTTCCAAATAATTATAAAAATTCGGTTTAATTTATAGGTTTGAATGTCTCATTGTTATAGCGGGAATGATGGCTTTTCTCTTTAATCATGAATTTACACCAGTCGAAGTATACAACTTTATTTTTTATATTCATTCAATAATTTAAATGTGATTATGTAAGTACATTATACAAAGCTTTTTACTTGTAGATTCTGTGGACATTCAGTATTTACTTGGAAGCTGTGGCAATCATTCCCCAACTTTACATGTTTTACAACACAAAGGATTTAAGCATGTTCCCTACCCATTACGTATTTGCTTTGGGCTCATATAGAGGTATTTTAATCAGTAACAATTATGTTTTACAATTAATCCTAACCAAAAGCCCGTATCGTGTACAAATGCATTGTTTTTTTCAGCCCTGTACATTGCAAACTGGATTTGGCGTTATAACATGGAAGGATACTATGATATGATTGCAGTTGGTTCGGGAATCATCCAGACCGTTCTTTACTTAGATTTCTTTTACATTTACGTTACCAACAAATACAACACCAGAGAAATGAAACAATTGCAGACTGTTTTGGTTTAAAGCTTACATCATCGATGATATTTAATTTAGTTTCACTGTAATAAATAGTCCTTCCTGAGACATAAATTATTTTTATACCAAAAATCGTATTCGTAGATAGATTGCCGCGTTTTAATTTGCCGTGTTAATTATAAAAGATATTCAACCCATAATTTATCGCCTTTTTTATTATTTTCTTTTTGTAGCTTTAACCGTCTTAGGAAATTAGTAACAGTGAATACATGATTGTTTGGAACGGTGTATTTAAATTAGCTTCTATCACTGGCAATATTACTGTAAAGAAACATTTTGTATTTAATTTAAACCATTTTTCAAATAATATTTTACACGTTTTTTTATTGTTGATTAATTATATTCTGTATCCAGTCAAGGTGGGATGTAACCCTTGAATATACTCCTGTTAAAATAGTTTATAAAATTAAATCGTTAGAAATGGATAATATTATTTTAATTTTACTGTCGACAATTTTTTAGCGTTTTGTTTTAACTACCTGGAAAATTTGGTTCCGCACATTTAAATCCAAAAGATACCACACCGATCAATACATAGCGGTCTGATGTACCCACTGGTTGCTGCAAAGGGCCACCGCTGTCTCCTATTACATCGTAATATTGATGTTCGTTTGTTAAATTAAAATTCTCATAGTGCCCCAATTTACTGAATACACCGATCAATACATAGCGGTCTGATGTACCCACTGGCTGCTGCAAAGGGCCACCGCTGTCTCCTATTACATAGTAATATTGATGTTCGTATGCCAAATTAAAATTCTCATAGTGCCCCAATTTACTGTACAGGTTAATAAGCACTATTTACATAAGTAGAACAACTTACCTTGACACGCATCTAAAAGTTCCACAGAAAGAAAGACAATGTTTAATTTTAGATCGAGTTTACAATACGGTTCATCAATTTAAATACAAAGTGTCTTTATACCTTTCCCTCCAGTTTGTAATCCTGCACATAAATTGGTATCGTCCACAACCGCCGTTTTAAACGACGAATATTTTGCCTGGCAGACAGAATCCGGTACCGTTGGTATCTGAACTTCTCTTAATACGCTAGAAGAAGGACCATCTAGTTTTCAAAACATAACAGTTTATTTCCGTATATTTTTCATCAAATAATGGGTAATTTTTCAAAACTTCAATTGCAAAAGGAACTTACTGAATTGAATCGCTCCCCAACCTTTGACATCCATGACAAGTTGTAAAACAAATTATGAACAATTAGAATTAGAACTAATCTTATTTACTTCGTAGTTCGTACTATAAGTCTGCTAATTTTCTTTTGCCATTTTTGCAATTTATAAATGAAGTCGAAGTAGACTTATTACCTGCCACAAACGGAGAAGAGTTTTCAAACCGTGCACTCCTCAATTCTGGTGTTGTCGGTAGGCATATTGGATGAATCTGACCTAAAATTAGTTAAAAAATGCCATTCAACTTTTATACAAATTAAAAAAACAGACTCTAAACTTTAAATAGCAGCGAGTACAACTATGTAGGATTACGTGAGAATGGGACTGGAGTTTTTAAGTGTAACAACGCAATATCATTTTTAAATGTAGCTGGGTCATAGTTGGGATGAATAATCTTTTTGTCAACTTCAGCTTCCAAGGGAGTAACTCCATCCTCGGTACTGTAAAGGTCATGATCTCCAAGTCGAACTGAAGCTCTACAAAAACATTTTAAACGTTTCCTTGTTAAAGAAATCGTTCTAACACTTAAAACTAAAATCGACGATTTTACTTCAGTAAGGAAGTATGGTAAATGACAATAACTTACAAATCATCTCTTCCGTGAAGACAATGAGATGCTGTTACAACATAGCTTGGTGAAATTAACGCTCCGCCACAAAGGTAGTTTACGTTGCCAGCTGTATCTTTGTATCCCAAAGCTGCAATCCAAGGCCATGCGCCTAAACATGCACAACAGAAAACCACGATAGATGTCACATAACTTCTTATTGGAAACACTGATGTTGTTTCTACAAATAACTCTTTAGTATAAATCAGTCTTGCCTTTCTCAGCAACTTTTCCTCCGACAATTCTTGTATCTGAAAGAATACATCCAGAGAATGAAAATTGATTATCAAATGTTTTATAAACCAGCCAAAATGAAATCATTAAAGAAATGTGTTGTAGAGAATTATCTCTTACGTGATGCATTGCTAAATCCACAGTCAGCAGGAAGTCCCTTTTCACTGTATCCAGCGTTTTCTTTTCCTTGCTGTACAGGCAATAATGCTATAGGGCCTTCCCCGATAACCAGACCAGGACCTGGATTTCCTTCAGGTTTCTTTACTGGCTCAATTATCTCAAATGGGGGAAGAGTAGTAGTAGTAGTAGTAGTAGTAGTAGTGGTTGTTGTTGGCTGAGTTGACGGTGGGATAATCACTAGTCCCCCTCCCCCTCCATTGTTGTTATTTCCGCCGCCATTATTGTTGCCAAAACCTGGATTGGTATTACCATTATTCCCGTTGTTTTTATCAAAATTATTACCCCCAACTAAGCCACCACCACCGTTGTTGTTATTACCAAAATTATTTTGCTTATTAGGGAAAGGTTTGTTTGGTAAAGGTTGCTGTTGCTGAAATCTACTGCTTGGACAACACACTTTANACCCCCAACTAAGCCACCACCACCGTTGTTGTTATTACCAAAATTATTTTGCTTATTAGGGAAAGGTTTGTTTGGTAAAGGTTGCTGTTGCTGAAATCTACTGCTTGGACAACACACTTTAGGCATAACACCAGAAAAGCCACAGATTGAGCGACCTAATATGCGTGCAACAACTGTTGGAGATCTATTCTGAATATCACTAGCAATTCTCCCACAAGCATTTAGCGGAGTACAGAAACCATCACTTTCAAAATATGTACGGCAATCTGGTGTTCGAGACTCTACAACTACTTGATTTTGGTTTTCAAAACCTGATTGTTGTTGCTGCTGCTGTTGAAAGTTGTTTTTGTTTGGGTTATGCGGTTGAAAACCCCCTTGATTTCCTTGGAAGGGTCTTTGCTGCTGGAACCCAAAAGAAGAAGACGATGAAGATGAGGATGAACTAAAAGATGACTGGGGTTGTCTAAATCCTCCATTCTGATTTCCAAAGCCAAAATTATTCTGCCCTTGACCTTGGAAAGGCGGTGGTTGGTTTTGGTTCTGAAGCGGTCTGCGAAAACCTTGCGATTGTTGATTTGGTCGCTCAAAACTTATCACAAGTTGTACATTATTGCTCCCAAATTGCTGACGTCGAGGGGGCAGTTCATCTTCAAATATTACTACAAAGTATGCAAATTAAACCCCAATTATGTGACTTAGCTTTATTGATCAGAAGTCAAATTAACATTTCAAGGAATTACCTTGTGAGTTTACAATGAAGCAAGAGAATAACAGGATAAATATAGCCAATTTAAAAACCATCTTGCCCAAATTATACTAGCTTTTTTAAAATTAATTATTAAAAATTAACTTATACTTTATTTTTCATAAACTATCACAATTAGGGATTGAAAATCAATTCATAAAGTATGCGATGCAATTCATCTCTTTGTCGTATGTGAATCAACTGAACTGATGCTCCAAAAATGCATAAGGCAAGTTTCTAATATCAAAACTCTTTGCACAAAATCACATCACACACACGAAAAGAGAAATTCCATGTA